>SKCR01035392.1:0-97678 GCA_019454045.1 Zanthoxylum bungeanum | reverse complement strand
TTTTCCTGGTTCACACCAGGTGGCGACTCCATTATTCTCCGGTTTAGTCCCTCGGACTATTCCGTACTCCCAACCAGGCCGCGAGCCTGGAACAGCATGCGTCGCCCAGTTCCTATGTCCCACCGTAATGATGAGATAAAGCGCATAGGCTTAGTAAGTGCGATTAAAGGTCCCCATTTTGAGAGGTTAAAATCCTTTACCACGATTCTTCGCCGCGCAAGATAATGTAAATTCGATTGGATGTAAGATATGTTCAATCGGATACACGAAGTCCGATATCGTTGTCTTTACTTTTTATATATGTATTATGTTGTTTGCACATGGGCTTAGTAAGTGCGATTAAAGGTCCTCTATTTTGAGAGGTTAATATCTGTTACCACGATGCTTTGCCGCGCCGGATGATTTATATTTTATTGGATGTAAGATATGTTCAATCGGATACACGAAGTCCGATATCGTTGTCTTTACCTTTTATATATGTATTGTGTTGTTTGCGCATGGGCTTAGTAAGTGCGATTAAAGGTCCTCTATTTTGAGAGGTTAAAATCTTTTACCACGATGCATCACCGCGCCGGATAATGTATATTCGTTTTCTTTATTTTTATATATATTATGTTATTAGCGCATGGGCTTAGTAAGTTGGATTAAAGGTCCTCCATTTCGAGGGGTTAAAATCTTTTACCATGATGCTTCGCCGCACCTTGTAGCCCATTATTATTTATTAGGTGTCATCTATTCATCCGTTCATGTATGTGTCATGTTGTTTACTACATTTTGGAGGTCACTGTTGTAACCCCGTTCGAACGCGTTTCAGAACGCCGCACGAATGCATGTTTTCTATCTGCTCCCGTTCAAACGCGTTATCAAACGCTATACGAATGCGAACCTTCTGTTTACCGTTTGAACGCGTTTACGAACGCTACTCGAATGCGTATGCATTTGTTTCATCTGGTCTGGTCCCGTTTGAACGTGTTATCAAACGCCACACGAACGAGAACCTTCTGTTTACCATTCGAACGCGTTTTCGAATGGTACACGAATGCGCATACACTGAACTGAGTCATTTTCATCACATGTCATGCATAATTGTTTCTTTGGTGATTTCTCTTGTATCATGTAATCAATCATACTATTTGAATTCTTGCATTTGTTTATTTGATGTGTTCATGAGATGGTAGTCAAGCATGATTAGGCCGTTAGTATGCTACTTGGTTCTTAAGCATGATTTTAGCCCATTTAGTTGTTTATTTTCAAAGCATGATTAGTCCTTTATTTTACGTTTGGAATTTGCATGATGTTAATGTTGTTCTTTGTTTTCCGCATTATATGATCGAAACATGTTCCTGAGATTGCCGTGTGCTATAAAATAAAAGTAGAATACTCCTTGGAAATAAATGTTGCTTAGGCTTGGTTAAATTATTGCACAAATCATTTCATTACAAGTGGCATAAGTAAGGGACCATTCTGAACCCAACGGTTTGAGGTCTTCCCTTGCGAGGGGTGAGTGCGGCCTTAAATCTTTATCTCGGTTCACACCGGGTGGCGACTCCATTATTCTCCGATTTAGTCCCCCGCAGGCTACTCCATACTCCCAACCGGGCCGTGAGCCCGAAACAGCATGCGTCGCCCAGTTTCTGTGTCCCACATATACTATGGCCATAGATTTAATAGATTGCTAATCACATTTGGACTACCTATGCTCTGTACACATAACTGATGATTCTTTCTTGATAGTCACTAGATATCATGAGCATGAGTCCACACCCAACAAATAGGCGGAGGTATGATCTAAATAGATCGGTGACGTGACTGCCATCTAAGTGTGGAGGATAACTCATATATCCACAGTGGTATCTCAAGTCAAAGAATCACTATGCTACTCAACCCGAGAAGATTCCTATTGACATTGGTGTACCATCTATTAGGAAATCTTCGGTGAGTCATTCAGTGTTTATCAAATAAACACCTACACATTTATACGAGTCTCTGAAGACTCATGGTTCATTGGGATAAACCATCGGACCAAGTTCGATATACGACATGTACTGGTCTCAACGGATTTTACTAACCGACCCGTGTCAGTAAATCTTGACCAGAAACTTAATTTAAGGATATGCAACTTATAGTGACACTCCCTAATGTCAATTACAAGCTATGTTGTAACTGTGCACTACGTTGTAAATCCTGAGTTCTTTGTCTAATATATATACATATCACTAAATCAGATTTAGTTTCAATCTAATCAATCTAATCGAAATTAGATCGAATAAATATATAAAAGACAAGAGGTGCTACCATTTAAATTAGTAATATTATGGAAAAATGTATTGCTCGTATTCATGAATCAGACATAAATACGATCCGGATTGGCGCTCAGAGCACCAACCCTAACATTATATTTGTATTGTGCACTGTTAACCATTGATTTCGACTTTGTTGTGTGTGACCTTTTGGGTTCCCCTCAAGTTGGACATGAAATGAATCGTGATAATTTAATCGAACATAAATTATCCTCCGATCAGATGGTCGTTCGATTTCAATGACCAAGGTTGACATCTAGCAACATGCCAAGGCCCCCAAATGAGAAGGAAAGATATATATACCTATTCTCTATGTGATTTACATATGATACGTTCTTTCGCCTCACTGTATCCATACCTATTGACCTAGGGTACGGAAAGTGTCTACCCATATGGTCAAAGATATGATGATGATAGTGTCATGAATCGTGCTAACCCAAGAATCTCACATGATTTTTCCGATGTGGCCACAGTCTTAAGCACGGATCACACATATCAACCCGCGAACTGCAATACTACTCTTACAAGAAAATATTATCCGAGAGAGTGGCGATTCTCTGTTATATCTTTACAAACTTCATGTGTTTCAACAAATGACCCAATCATACCCTTATGACCGGATCTTTTGAACCGGGGAAGAAGAATGTCAAAGTTATTTGATCTACACATAAGATTGTAAATACCTCAAGTCTAATGACTAGTCATATAATCGATACATGAAAGTTCTCATAGACACATGGGGATAAACAGTCCCTATGAAAACTTTCGATGGTCAGTTCGATGGACACGAGCAACTCATGCATCCATGTGATACCCCAAGCGGACGGATCTCCGCTAGTAGCCTATGAGATCGGCTACCCCACTTAAGGGCAGATCATATTATCATGCTAGTCTCTCCCCTTTGTGAACACCCACTTAAGGCGTAGAAGTGATGAGCGGAAAATATATCAATATTTACCGCCCCTTTTACTTAATATTTTGTTTAGTTTCTCGGGTTTGATGAATGTTTTGATATGTTTTAGTTTATTTTGAAGATAAAATAATATTGGGACTCAATGAAATCATTTAGGACAAAATGTGGGTCAAATAAGGGCAAATATTGGACTTGACATATTAATTTTGGAGATTGCAAACTTGAAAGGGCGTTTTGACGAAGTGCAGTTTTGGAAATTCCAGTTTTGCTCATCTATCGTATTTTGGGCATAACCTTTTACTTCGATATAGGATTGAGCTGATTCAAGTTCCAGATTAAAGAAGACTCAATGATCTACAACTTTGAAGAACAAAATAATTTCGAATTCTAAAGATTTCATGATCGAAATTGATGAAACATCCGGAACTGTGTTATGTGTAATTATTAAAGTCATTTTCAAAGCAAATAAATAAATAAATAAATAAAATAGTCAACTCAACTCCCCCCAAACATGATTGAAATTAGTGGAGCAATTAATAATGGATTTGGTGGATGATTTGATGGGGCAACATTTTGCCTATAAATACCATGCCATTTCATTTGTAAATTCATACTTTCTTCTTTGAAATTCTTAGAATAACTAAGAAGATTGTATCTTGTTTGTTTATTTACAACTTTCAGTAATTAATTTCTGCTTTCGCACTTTTTTTTCTTTACTTTTCAGTTTTTACTTTCCGCAATTTACTTTTACACTCAGTACTTTCCTTTCTTTACTTTTTCAGTTTTTACTTTTCAAGCAATGATGAGGTAACTCCCCCTTGATGGGGTAAAATGTAAAGCTTTTATTATTGCTATTTAGATTAATCTCCCCTAATTATAATATATAAACTATTTAAAATATGACTTAACGAGGATACCGCCATATTGGTCGGTTGGTAATTAATTATAAATTGGTTTTAACCTGACTAAGCATAGATACCGCCTGGTTGGTCGGTTGGTAATTAATTATTAATTTGACTTAATCAGGATACCGCCTATATGGATGGTTGGTAATTATCACGCAAAAGTAATATATTATATTAAAGGAGATATCTAAAATAGTAGTAATAAAAGTGGATCCTCTAACCCCATCATTTTCTTTTATTGTACTTTTCCTTTATTACATTTCAGCAATTTACTTTTCACAATTTCAATTCAACATTTATTTTTCAGCATTTTACTTTTCAGCAATTTACTTTTCAGTAATTTAATTTTCAGCATTTACTTTATGTCATTTCTTTTATTTAAGTTCTTACTACCCGTAAATATGTGTCGTAACTAAGCCAGTTATCTGGGGTTGTGATGAAGTCCAATATCACCGGTTTATAAGGGTTAATTACAGTTTGGGTAATATAAAGGTTTATTTATTGAGCCTTAATCTAATGCATCTTGTTAACTGGCCATTAATAAGATTGATTCGGTAAACTTAAAATGAACTTAGAAAAGGGATTTTAGGTTTAAGACCTTAGACTTAATAGCCCATGATCTTCCTTGAGGATAGATAACCCTTTAATAGATTTCCTTACAGGATAGGAATATACATGTCGGGCGGGGGTAGCCATAATTGGAACTTAATCTTAATAAATTCAGATAACTTGGTTAACATAGGAATATGATTAATTGGGTTATATTGGCTATTTGTATTTTACCATCGGAAGAGGCTTTTACATAATTTCGTGTTCCAGGTTAATCAACCAATATATTACACAAATGTAAATTAACCACTTCATCTTTTAAAAAGATATTGGAAGGATTCACAACCCTGGATAGTTTTATAATTTGAATTTTCTTCAATCTATTTTCAAGCAATTTTATTTACTTGTTTTAAGTTTTCAAGTCACCACCCAATCAATCAACCAATCCATTAATACTGTAATATTTAATTTCATAAGTTAATAACAAAAGGTTTTAAGTCCTCGTGGATGGATACTTTTATACTACTTGAACGATACTGTTGGTTTATTCTAAGGTCCCAAGATCAAACAAGACATGAATAATGTGTGAACACCCAACGGAGGTAGCGGAATACTCACATTGATCGGTTGAGTCGATTTGGAGACGAATGAAGGCCAAAAACGCACTGCCCTTCATGCCAAACTGCAACAGTCCACTGTCCTGCAAAACAGAATTTCGGTCTCAAAACGAAGCTCCAAACTCCATCGGATGAGTCCCGCCTCATGGGTGCACCTCCCTACCACCTTCGCAAGACTCGTAGTGTGCTAGCACTTGCGGTTTTCACCATGAAAACCCAACTCTTGCTCCCCTAAAGTCACGCCACCGCCCAAACTGTTCAAAACCAGTGAAGAATGGCCACCATTGCCGTGAGGAGAGAGAGTTTGAGAGAGATTGAATTGTGTGTTTTAAAATGATTTACCAAAAATCAATTTATATTTATGCCATAATATTTATTAATTAATAATAAAATTATGACACAAAACATGCAATGGCTTAGAGTGTCAAACACTCAATTTCCATGCAATAACATTGAGTGCATTGTACACTATCTACATGCAATGCATTAGAATGACATGTGTCATGTGGGCCCCCACGTTTCCAAATGAAAGTGGGCCCACGTGCACTCACGCATTCGGGTTCGATATTTCCGAAATACCGAGCTTACGTCGCGACGTTAATTCAATCGATTTTAAATAATAATTGCGCCTGGCGAAATTATTATTTACGTCGCTAACGAATTAATTCTAAATTAACTCGTTTGCCCGAATTAAAATCTAATTTTAATTCCGCGTCGAAATCTAATTTCATTTAATATATCGAATATATTAATTCATCGATTAATTCCAAATAATCGTTCTCTCTCTTTAGACGACATTTTATATCCCGGATAAAATATCTCCGTTATTAATCCTAGATTAATTTTCTCTCTCTTCTATTATAATCCCAGATTATTCAAGAGTGCGAGTTGTGCGTCATCGGTGGATTATCGGGAAGCGACCCATGAGATCCCCGGATAATCTGGCAGTAAATACGGTCGTCGGAGTATCCGAATCACGTACGTACCAAGTACTACGTTCTACCGATTTACGAGACAAGGTCGACTCCTAGCAAAGCACCAAGTCTTCCCAAGTTCTCCGGACATATCATCAAAGAATATCAAAGATCTGTATCAAGCGTAGTATACAATTGTATTGTGCATATCGGCCCAGTATCGGATAGTCACGTGCTAGGGCTGGGGCTGGATAAGTGTCTGCCCCGTCCGAAACACATATCGGATGTCTGGTAACTAGTCTCTATAATCGGATATTCATGACCTGGTCATAATATCACGATTGGATGCGCATCACTTAAGAGCACTAATACCGTATCCTGCGTGACATCATCTCCACTATGACTGGAGTGATACTTCCGTCTCGACATCACATCCAATACACTACGATTCCTGATAAACCCAGAAGAGGTGAACACAGAACCAGTTAAGATCCCCCACCACCAAAACCAAAGTTTACCGATTGTCGTAAGTATTAGCGATGTAAGTCTCAGGTTAAGACTATACACACCTACCTTGATTTCGGCCTCCCATAGACACCTAGTCATAATACCAATGGGATTCCGAAGGGTCTATCCAGAGCGAAGCTGTTTCCCGTACCATCGGTGAAACACGACCTCCTATCGCACTTGCACAAGTATCCAATACTTATATATATGAGAACTATGCCGTTGTGCCCTCACAACGCGCACAAGTGCAATACTAGCCTATTCCGCATTATCGATGTCCAGTCTCGATAATACTACGGCTAGGGATATTTAATGATTAATCCTTCGTGGACTGATACTGTCTCATATCATCTCAATCCAGGAACTAATCATAGGGACCTCTCTTCATTTATATATCTAAGGTGATCTAATCACAAATGACGAGAGTGCAATTTCCTTGTTACATAGTTAATTTGCTACAACAACACAATGATCTGTGCAAATAGTGACGCTATGGGTCATATTATCCAACAATCTCCCACTTGGCACATAGCCAGTCACTCGAGTGTCCTACACCCGAACTATGTAAGGTTCGCTCAAATTGCTGAGGAAAGGTTTTCGTCAGCGGATTTGTTTGATTATCGTTTGACGCGATTTATACGATCATCACATCGCCACGATGTATGATCCGAACGAATCAGATGATATAGAAGTATATATCTGGATCGTCGATGAGACCTTTAATTCCTTAGCCTGTGCTGACGCCTAGCTCAGCTGCTAACAGAACTATATCTAATCTAATTAGATTTACTTTCGACCCAAAAGACTTCTATTGCTGCCTCAGCTGCAGCAATAATCCGCATTTGTTGTTTATTCGGCAACAGTTATCTTGCTTGGAAGATTTCCAGCTCACTGTCCCGTTTATTCAAACTTTATAGTACCACAGTATTTAACTGTTTGGAAACTTGCAGCAGTGATCCCAGTCACTTCAAGTTCTCCTTCTCCATAGTTTAAGACAACATCTTTAGTTCTCTGAGATACTAACAGATGTTCTTAATCTTCAATCCAGTGACTATCACTTGGATTGACCTGATTGTGACTCCATATGCTCGAAGCGTATGAGACACCAATCAAGTACATTTTAAATGTACAATTTCCCAGAGAGTGTTAACAACTCCAAATCTATCCCAGTAGATCTTTATTCCTTGAATAAAGGTTGTTATCTCCCAGAATTCTACGGAGAATTTCTATTGAAAGCCAAGCTTTCAACAATAGCTTTATGGGAATTTCACTGTCAGTGCGCTCTCTCCCACTAACCTCCTTATATACACAAGAATTATTTTGTTTTGAGTCAAATCATAAACATTATGATTATTTCAAAACGACAGTTCCAAGAACCTTATGCTTGCTTCAATCCAAACATGGATCGAATAACCCGCAAACCTTGTTTGTCGGTTATACAAAATCGTCAGGATGTTGTAAACATCCTCCAAAAGGTTTCCTTTTCAGGAAAGCGATTTTGATTTGTAACTGACATATTTCATAATGAAATATACAGTTATCATCAAGCATCTTCAAAATGGATTTACCATGGCAACAGGTAAAAAGGTTGAACCGTTATTAACACAATGTTGATAACGATACCTTTCCGTCAAAACTTAGCTTTGCACGTTGGTATGTTGCCATCCATGTATGTCTTCCTTGAAGACGTTTAATGTACCATAGGCACAACGCCTTGTGGTACAACAACTAGTATCCAAACATAGTTGTTATACATGGAATCCATTTCGGACTCATGGCACTTTGCCAAACAGGGAGTCGATACCTCGTATCACTTCCTCAAAACGTAGTCGGATGGTACACCTCCATAAGATTGACATCTTATGAGGTTAGATCAGAAACCCATACCCTAGGTTGTTTTCTGACTCTATCCGATCTACTAGTTTCTTGTGTATTTGAAGATTAATGGTATAGATTCATCATAGATGAACTGTTTGTGTTCCATTAAGGACTTCGTGCCTTGAACAGTATTACTACTTACTCCGATTTTCATCGAGTATCACTATCCTCCCACTGACCACTGCATATTGGTATTCCTCTCAGGAAAACCGCATGGTGAGCAACAATTATATTGTTCTCATGTGGGATTTACAAGTACTATACTTAAGGTTTCCCTTAAGATAACCTATATTGGCACTTATCCAATTTGGGTCCTTAGTTTGGTATCATCCAAACGCTATGCCTGGCATACCCAAATTATCAGGAATGAGAAACCTCGTTTCTTCCCTGTTCATATCCTATATGATATCTGTCAAACAGATTTATATGGAACCTTATTCTAAATAAGTTTTTGCACTGTTAATACATATCCTGTTGAAGGAAACAGTAGCTCAGAGCGACTCGTGATAAACCTTATCATGTCCAACAAAATTCGGTTTTTAGTTCGGACACACCGTCAACTGACGTGTCTCGAGGAGTCCTCATATGAAAGAATACCGTACTCTTTCATGTACATATGAAACTTACTGCTTAAGTATTTTCCATTACGGTTTTACCGTGGCGGAATAATACTATAGCCGATCTGTTTTTCTACTTCGTGTCGAAACTCTAAAGTTTCCGATCTGTGTTCTTCAAAAGAAACACATAACCACAACGTGATGTCACATCCGTTAAGGTCACGAAATATTCATGTTCACATCTAGCCTAGCTAGATATGGGCCCACTTACTTCACCATGAATAGGGCTAACAGATCGGTGGCCCTTTTACTATTACCAAGTAAATAGTATTTTAGGTATTTACCTAATAAACTAGATTCGCACCTTATTTGAATAGTCAAATCAGTCCTAGTACCCACTCTTAAAAAGTGTGGATATACGAGTCTTCTTTAAATGTGTCCTAGACAACAATGCCACAAATAAGTCTCTATTGATCAAATCAATTTGAGCTATTTATTTGTCATTTTATGTTTGAGATTTTATTTATATTCAAAATATAAATTCTGTTATTTACATCCAATGTATTTATCTCAGTATCATCTTTATATATTGAAACACTTTAGTGTTCTAGAATATAAAGGTTTTATCCGCAATGGATTAAACACTGATATAGAGATAATGTCTCTAGTTAAACTAGTTACATTATAACAGTTCCTAATTTAGGTACATACCCAAAGGGTAGTTCCTAAACTTAGGTATCTACGGTCGAAACAGCGACTTTCGTCCCGTTTCCGATTCGCAGAGAAATCTCAGCTTGAAGTCAGTATTCAGCTCACAGCGGATTCTGAACGTCAATACATATATTTTATGTACCACACTAAGTATTTAAAATCTAATTTTAATACTAGTAGTGAACATAACTTTGACAAATATTTTTAAAGTTAGAGCCTCGCCCTTTCTTTAATTCCTTCGTGTCTTCCATATCCAAATGGTAGTCACTTTGGGATATGTCAATTATCCTTTTCAATATTTCACAAACCTTTGGCCAAGCCTTGGTTTCAGAATATCGAAACGATGTGCACCTTGTGCTACATGCCCAATTGCAAACTTTGACTTTTCTCCACTAGAATAGTCAATTAATTCTCCAAGAATTATTAATTGCAATTTTAATACTTTTAAATCTAAAGATAGATTTATTATAAGTATATTAATTAAGCACTAAAGTCATCATCACATAAATCTTCCAAAGACTTTATGCTCTACTATTTGCTTAATTATGGGCTTAGTCATAATAAGTTATTTTATCAAATAAATTAACCTATTATTAATTCCCAATTGAAATTAATCATTTAAAACATTTAATCCAAGGATTATATATTTTAAATATTCAACCTTTCAATTCTTTCATGATTTCAATAGTCCAACTATTTAATCAATTTTAATAAGGTACTATTTATTATAATGATTACAATAATCCAATTATTTAATCAACTATAATTTTAATATTGATTACTATAATCCAATTATAAAATCAACTATCATTTTGATTCAATTATATGATTACTATAATCCAATTTAAAATCAACTATAATTTTATTCATTATTTGATTACTATAATCCAATTATAAAATCAACTATAATTTTAATTCAATTATATTGATTACTATAATCCAATTATAAAATCAACTATATATTGAATGAGTTTGTTATAGTCCAACATAATATTTTTAAAAAACATAAAATATTAGTCCGACTAATACTTTTGATTAATATGACGAGTAAAATAAAATGAGCGTGTTTAGCGAGTATTCGAACGAATGTTGCAAATTCAATACTTGCCTCCCACTATTTTTCGTCGAGCCTCTAACCCTCTGTGGAGTACTCGGGAAACCGCGTTTCCTAGTGGGCTAGGATCCTATTAAATAACACACAACCCTGACTTTGGCCAATAAAAAGCTGTATGCTATTTAACTAGGTAGATCTCACAGATCAATTGGATCTCATCCAATTCCTAGATCCGGTTAGGTGGACATCCAAGTCCGAAACATATGTATATGTCAATGTATCCAATACATTTTCCTAACCCTATCCTCCGAATCATCTAGGCCTTGGCTTTGGCCAAAAACAAACCTAATGATTCCAGTTAAGCGGGACCCATTGACGAGGAAAGTTTCGTAATCAATGTCATTGGACAAAAAGTGATCTGACTTTGGTCAATAAAAATCACGATTTGGACAAGACAACAACCGATATGCAACAAAACTCTCATGATTCAAGTACATCCTTGATTGACAAAGGTCTTGACTTTGGTCAAAAACAAACCAATGCCAACTTCGGATCTTGAACAAGAATCATTCAATGGAAGGATATTTGCTTAATATAATTGAGGGATTTTCGCGTGCAAATTGGCTACCAATTAATTATCTTTGTTAGGTCTCATCATCATACACCCTTAAACATGCATTCTAAATACATAATAAAGCGAGTATGAAATAAAATAATAATGATATGCGGATGGATACTTAACACATTGATCCTAGATCAAATCTCTCCCTTTCTCACTCAAGCTAGCACTTGTACTACTTCTACCCCGTTACACTACACTTCTAAAGAAACCTCATATACATAGAGGGGAATAGGTGAGAAGAAATACAAAGAGAAAGAAGGTGATAAGGCTGGACACGCAGGTCCAATTTAATAAATCGAATTTATTACAACAATTTCTAAATTGCCCACCCCTCTATATCCATCCGATATGCATTATTCATTCAACACAACCATGTATTCACACACATAAGCATGCTATCAATCAATCTAATCAAATTAATTAATCTGATAATTAAGTGATCATCCAATGTTCAAACAACGATTTGATTTTGATCGAGTCAAACTCGTTTTTGCGAATAAGTACTCAAAGTACGAATTCATGAATTAAATTAAACTACATCATTAAATCCAATTTAACATGTATTTAATACTAATTCACTATTCAATTCCAAATTAAATATTGCACTTTATATTAATAAACCTTTACGATTTAAATTCCAAATTCAATCGCGTCGGGACTCAAAGTCCGATTAACGTCCAACGTCAATTTAATTTAAGTCTAATGGGCTTCAATTAATTTCTTTAGGCATGGGCTTCGGCAACCAAAGCCCAATAGTGGAATCACCCAAAATGCCTTAGAAATCAATTTCGGCCCATTAGGCCCAATTAAACTTTAAAGGTTCATTAGTCACAATTGGGCTTTATGGTTAGGTTTTGGGCCCAATTGGATCCAATCCACTTGGCCTAAACCAACTTGATAAATCAAGCCCAATAGGCCCAATTACAACATTCAAGCCCAAATCCAATTTAGCCTACATAATTAAATTACACTAATCCAATTACGCAATTTAATTACTAAAGTGCATTACATGATTAATCGACTAAATCAATATTTTTAAAACACCAAATTAGTCTTATTAATCATATTCAATTCATTACACATGTCAAACATACATAATGAAAAATCAAACCCATTTACATGCTTTCATGCTCTCGGCCAAGGAGGGATTTTGTGTCCGATTTGGTTTCGATCCAATCGAACCTACAATCGACATCAAATCACACCCGATTTGATTTCATACACATCCAATGTCACAAAACCAAAATTACCAAGACATAGGGTAAAGGCACCATTCAGCCAACACAAGTATTTGGGGTTTTTGTGTTCAATTTAAAATTAAATCCAATTCATTTAAATTAACATCATCCTACTCCATTCAACTCATCCAATGAATTAATAATGAAAAATTCCAAGATTCCAATATATAACATATTCGGCCAAGTGTTAATTTTGGGGAAAATAATTCCAAATCATTTTTCATCAAATTAGTCCAACCAAAATGAATTTAAACATGTTATAGCATACTCAAACAATCAATTTATTCAATTCATGCTTAAACATATTTACCCAAATTTTAAGCCCTACATTTTTCATGCTTGCAACATTAGCTCTTGATGCCAGTGTTGGTTTAATTCTAAGGTCTCAAGATCAAACAAGACATGAAATAATGTGTGAACACACCAACGGAGGTAACGGAATACTCACATTGATCGGTTGAGTCGATTTGGAGACGAATGAAGGCCAAAAACGCACTGCCCTTCATGCCAAACTGCAACAGTCCACTGTCCCTGCAAAACAGAATTTCGGGTCTCAAAACGAAGCTCCAAACTCCATCGGATGAGTCCCGCCTCATGGGTGCACCTCCCTACCACCTTCGCAAGACTCGTAGTGTGTTAGCACTTGCGGTTTTCACCATGAAAACCCAACTCTTGCTCCCCTAAAGTCACGCCCAAACTGGTTCAAAACCAGTGAAGAATGGCCACCATTGCCGTGAGAGGAAGAGAGAGTTTGAGAGAGATTGAATTGTGTTGTTATTAAAATGATTTACCAAAAATCAATTTATATTTATGCCATAATATTTATTAAATTAATAATAAAATTATGACACAAAACATGCAATGGCTTAGAGTGTCAAACACTCAATTTCCATGCAATAACATTGAGTGCATTGTACACTATCTACATGCAATGCATTAGAATGACATGTGTCATGTGGGCCCCACACATTTCCAAATGAAAGTGGGCCCACGTGCACTCACGCGTTCGGGTTCGATATTTCCGAAATACCGAGCTTACGTCGCGACTTAATTCAATCGAATTTAATAAATAATTGCGCCTGGCGAAATTATTATTTACGTCGCTAACGAATTAATTCTAAATTAACTCGTTTGCCCGAATTAAAATCTAATTTTAATTCCGCGTCGAAATCTAATTTCATTTAATATATCGAATATATTAATTCATCGATTAATTCCAATTAATCGTTCTCTCTCTTTAGACGACATTTTATCCCGGATAAAATATCTCCGTTATTAATCGTAGATTAATTTTCTCTCTCTTCTATTATAATCCCAGATTATTCAAGAGTGCGAGTTGTGCGTCATCGGTGGATTATCGGGAAGCGACCCATGAGATCCCCGGATAATCTGGCAGTAAATACGGTCGTCGGAGTATCCGAATCACGTACGTACCAAGTACTACGTTCTACCGATTTACGAGACAAGGTCGACTCCTAGCAAAGCACCAAGTCTTCCCAAGTTCTCCGGACATATTCATCAAAGAATATCAAAGATCTGTATCAAGCGTAGTATACAATTGTATTGTGTATATCGGCCCAGTATCGGATAGTCACGTGCTAGGGTTGGGGCTGGATAAGTGTCTGCCCCGTCCGAAACACATATCGGATGTCTGGTAACTAGTCTCTATAATCGGATATTCATGACCTGGTCATAATATCACGATTGGATGCGCATCACTTAAGAGCACTAATACCGTATCCTGCTTGACATCATCTCCACTATGACTGGAGTGATACTTCCGTCTCGACATCACATCCAATACACTACGATTCCTGATAAACCCAGAAGATGAACACAGAACCAGTTAAGATCCCCCACCACCAAAACCAAAGTTTACCGATTGTCGTAAGTATTAGCGATGTAAGTCTCAGGTTAAGACTATACACACCTACCTTGATTTCGGCCTCCCATAGACACCTAGTCATAATACCAATGGGATTCCGAAGGGTCTATCCAGAGCGAAGCTGTTTCCCGTATCATCGGTGAAACACGACCTCCTATCGCACTTGCACAAGTATCCAATACTTATATATATGAGAACTATGCCGTTGTGCCCTCACAACGCGCACAAGTGCAATACTAGCCTATTCCGCATTATCGATGTCCAGTCTCGATAATACTACGGCTAGGGATATTTAATGATTAATCCTTCGTGGACTGATACTGTCTCATATCATCTCAATCCAGGAACTAATCATAGAGACCTCTGTTCATTTATATATCTAAGGTGATCTAATCACAAATGACGAGAGTGCAATTTCCTTGTTACATAGTTAATTTGCTACAGCAACACAATGATCTGTGCAAATAGTGACGCTATGGGTCATATTATCCAACAGATACATGTGCTTGCGTTATACGTGTGTGATTACGCACCGGTCTAGTTTTTGGCGCCGTTGTCAGGGACTTAATTATCTTTCACTATTAATTTTGAGGTTAGATACCTTACTTGTATCTAATTTTCTTTTTACTTATTGTTTTTGTTTTATTGTGTTTCAGGTCCTCAGACACTACATGAGACGAACCAGATGCTTTGAACTCCAACCACTTGACCCAGAGATTGAAAGAACCATCAGACAGTTGAGAAGGGAAAGACGAGAAGGCTAAGAATCAATCATTAACATGGAACCTGAACCTTTGAACTTTGGACCACTAATTACCATTCGAGACAGAACCATTCCGGTGGTTGACAGACACATTTCTTGAATTGTATTTCCTCCATTACCAGCAAATGCGGGTGACATCAAAACATGCATCCAGATGATTAAGCAGTCAGTACAGTTTGGGGAAATACAACTGAAGATCCTAATGCCCACATCAGCAACTTCCTGGAAGTTTGCGGTACTTTCAATTACAACCGAGCAGCTGAAGAAGCAATGAGACTGCGGGTTTTTTCCATATTCCCTGAAAGATAGAGCTGAAGCTTGGCTACATTCGTTACCAGCAGGTTCCATCACAACTTGGAACACTCTAGCCACCAAATTCCTTACAAAGTACTTTCCACCAGCCATAACTGCAAAGTTGAGGAATGACATCACATCCTTCGTGCAACAAGATTCAGAATCCCTTTGCGAAGCTTTGGAAAGATTCAAAAATTTACTCCGGAAATTTCCTCATCATGAGATCGCAAAGTGGCTACAAGTCCAAACCTTCTACAATGGACTTTCTGGAATAATGAGAACTATAATTGATGTTACCGCTGAAGGAGCTTTGATGGCAAAAGGAGAAGATCAGGCTTGGGATTTAATCGAAGAAATGGCCAACAACAATTCTTTATGGCCAACATAAAGTAGCATGATCCAAAGAATTGCAGGAATTTATGAAGTTGGAGCCAATACAGCACTGAATTCCAAGCTGAATGTGATTTGCAAAAATCTGGAAACTCTTAACATGAAAGTTAATGGTGGATCCACAAGTTCACCATTTGGAGGAGTATCTGAGTCATAATCTTACAACCAACAAGAAGAGACAATGAACTATGTCAATAATTTCAACAGACAGGGGAACAATCCATATTCCAACACCTGTAACCCATGGAGGAGGAATCACCCCAATTTTGCATGGAGCAACAATTCAGGGCAAAAGAACTACCCACCACCTGGATTCCAACAACCAAATAAAAGCCAGGAGCACGAAAAAGAACCATGAATAATAGAAGTGCTGGCCCAGTTGAAGAAGCAAGAAGCAAAATACGATGCTTTAGTAACTATGGTTCAAAATCAAGTAGCATTGAATCAAAGCCATTCAGCCTCTATTAAAGCACTGGAAAATCAAATGGGACAACTGGCCATTGCTTAGAGTTACAGACCACCAGGAAATCTTCCCAGCAACACAGAACCAAATCCAAGGAACCGAGGGAAGAAGCAATGTCAAGCCATTACTTTGAAAAACGGTATTGAAATCAACAAAGATATTGGAATCAAGGCAACCATTAAAGAAGTTCCAAAAGAAGCAGTTCTACAGATGGAGGAAAAAGAAGCAAAGGAAAAAGATCAAGAAATAATCACTTTACCTCCACCTTTTCCTCAACGACTCCAGAAAAACAAATTGGATAAACAGTTTGATCGATTCTTGGAGGTGTTCAAAAAGCTGCATATCAATATTCCATTTGTAGAAGCCTTGGAAGAAATGCCCAGCTATGTCAAATTCATGAAAGACATTCTTTCACGAAAATAGAGATTGGGAGATTACGAGACAGTAGCATTGATGGAGGAATGAAGCGCCATCATTCAAAGGAAACTTCCCTCGAAGTTGAAAGATCCTGGCAGTTTCACAGTTCCTTGCACCATTGGAGAACATTATATTGGTAAGGCTTTATGTGATTTAGGTGAAATCGTTAATTTAATGCCTTTTTCTATTTACAGTAAACTACAAATCGGAGAAGTAATGCCTACATCAGTATCTCTATAACTTGCTGATCGAACACTCGCATTTCCGAGAGGTGTCATTGAAGATGTGCTGATCGAAGTCGACAAACTCATTCTCCCAGCAGATTTCATTATCCTTGACATGGAAGAAGACAAAGATGTTCTTATCATCCTTGGGAGACCATTCTTGGCTACAGGTCGAACTGTGATTGATGTGCAAAAAAGAGAACTAACTATGAAAGTGCATGACCAAGAAGTTACCTTCAATGTTTTCAAAGCCATGAAATTCCCGAGTGAAAAAAAGGATGAAGAATGTTTCAGAATTGATGTTGTTGATAATATCATTCATGATATTGATACAGTTCCCATGGACAAACTTGAAGCTTGCATCACTAACATGACTGACAGCGAGCTAGATGCTGAAATTCTGGAATGTATCAACTATCTTGACAAGCCATTCCGATTCAAATTGCCACCACCAGTGGAAAGTCTGGAACTTCCGAAGAAAGATAGAATCAAACCCTTAATTGAAGAACCACCGTAGTTGGAGCTGAAGCTATTACCGAGTCATCTCAGGTATGCATTTCTTGGAAACTCTTCTAAATTACATGTTATTATTTCTTCTTCGCTAATATTAGAGCATGAAGAAAAGTTGCTGAGAGTGTTACGAGAACACAAGAAAGCCATTGGCTGGACTATAGCAGACATTCGAGGCATTAGTCCCTTATTTTGCATGCACAAGATTCTGATAATTGACGAGTAAAAACCCACAGTGGAGCATCAACGGAGATTAAATCCAATCATGAAGGAGGTCGTGAAGAAAGAAATCATCAAATGGTTGGATGCTGGCATCATCTACCCCATCTTAGACAGTAGTTGGGTGAGTCCTATGCAGTGTGTACCAAAGAAATAAGGAATTATTGTAGTCACAAATGAAAAGAACGAGCTGATTCCAACAAGAACGATGACTGGATGAAGAGTATGCATGGACTACCGGAAGCTGAACAAAGCAACAAGGAAATATCATTTTCCACTGCCATTTATTGATCAGATGCTAGACAGACTGGCGGGACATGAATTCTATTACTTTCTGGACGGATGCACGCGGTACAATCAGATTGTCATCGCCCCAAGAGATCAGGAGAAAACTACATTTCCATGTCTGTATGGTACTTTTGCTTTCCGCAGAATGCCATTTGGACTATGTAATGCTCCTGCCACATTCCAACGTTGCATGATGGCCATCTTCTCAGACATGTTAGAACAGGGTATGGAGGTTTTTATGGATGACTTCTCTGTGTTTGGAGATTTTTTTGACCACTGCTTGCAAAATCTGGAACATGTGTTACAAAGGTGCGAATATACAAACTTGGTACTCAATTGGTAGAAATGTCATTTTATAGTGCAGGAAGGCATTGTTCTTGGACATCGGATCTCACAAAAGGGAATCGAGGTAGACAAAGCAAAGATCAAGACAATTGAAAAATTACCTCCACCAACATATGTAAAAGAGATTCAGAGCTTTCTTGGACATGTAGGTTTTTACAGGAGATTTATCAAAGACTTTTCCAAGATTGCTAAACCTCTGTGCAATCTTCTGGAGAAAGATGTGCCTTTCAACTTCACCAAAGAATGCCAGGAAGCTTTTGAGATCCTAAAGCAGAAGCTTGTTTCTGCCCCTATCATTGTAGCACCAGACTGGACCCTTCCATTTGAGGTGATGTGTGATGCTAGTGATTTTGCTGTAGGTTTAGTTTTGGGACAACGTAAAGCAAAGATTTTCCATGCCATTTACTACTCCAGCAGAACTCTGAATGAAGCTCAACTCAACTACACAACCACTGAAAAAGAGTTGCTTGCAGTTGTGTTCGCTTTTGAAAGATTCTGATCATATCTATTGGGTCCCAAGGTGGTGGTCTACACAGATCATTCAGCAATCAAGTATCTGATCGTGAAGAAAGATACAAAGCCCAGATTGATCCGTTGGATACTTCTTCTGCAAGAATTTGACGTGGAGATTAGAGACCGGAAAGGAACAGAAAACCAGGTGGCAGATCATTTATCAAGGCTCGAGAATGGAGAAACAGCTGGCAAAGAATTGACAATCAAAGAAACTTTTCCAGATGAACAGTTATTTTCCATGAAACAGCAGGAAGTCCCTTGGTATGCTGACTATGTCAACTATATAGTTTCTGGAAAATGGCCGTTGGAATGGACAACTCAGCAAATGAATAAATTCTTCAAAGAAGTCAAGCACTATGCTGGGATGAGCCGTACTTGTTCAAACGTTGTGCTGATCAATTACTGAGATGTTGTGTTCCACAAGAGGAGGTCAACAGTGTTTTGCAACACTGTCATTCATCACCATATGGCAGACACTTCAGCCGGAATAAATACGCAGCAAAAGTCTTACAATCAGGTTTGTTCTGGCCCACTCTTTTTAAAGATGCTTATCTATTTTCTCTACAATGTGACAGGTGCCAGAGAGCGGGGAATATTTCGAGGAGAAATGAAGGACCGTTGCAAAATATTCTGGAAGTGGAGATATTTGATGTATGGGGTATTAATTTTATGGGACCATTTGTTCCATCATTCGAAAACATGTACATACTGGTTGCTGTAGACTACGACTCAAAATGGGTTGAAGCAATTGCACTGCCATCCAATGATTCAAAAGTGGTGATCAAGTTCCTGAAAAATAATATTTGCACTCACTTCAGAACACCTCGGGCAATTATCAGTGATGGTGGCTCACATTTCCGCAACATATATTTCGATGCACTCCTATCCAAATACGGAGTTACTCATAAGGTTGCCACAGCCTATCATCCACAGTCAAATGGGCAAGTGGAAGTTTCAAACAGGGAGATCAAACGAATCTTGGAAAGAACCATTGGATCAACAAGAAATGACTATTCTGAAAAACTAGATGACGTATTATGGGCTCACCGGACAGCTTACAAGACACATATTGGTATGTCCCAATATCAAATGGTGCATGGAAAAGCGTGCTATCTACCAGTTGAGCTTGAACATAAGGCGTACTGGGCACTGAAGAAGTTGAATTTTGATCCACAAGTTGCAGGAGAGAAAAGACTTCACCAACTCAACGAATTAGAGGAATTTCACCTACAAGCTTATGAAAATGCCAAATTGTACAAAGAAAAGACCAAGAGATGGCATGATAAAAAAATAGTGCACAAATAATTAGAACCAGGGCAGCAAGTGTTGTTGTACGATTCACGGCTGAAACTCTTTCCTGGAAAGCTGAAATCAAAGTGGTCAGGTCCATTTGTGATTACACAGGTGTTACCATACAAATTTTTTGAGATATACAACCCCAATTCCAACAACACATTCAAAGTTAACAGCCAGCGTGTCAAGCACTATTGGGGAGAATCAATTGAGCGAGAAAAAGAAAGTGTCACACTTTCAAATCCAGCATAACGTTCGAGCAATCATGTCTAGCTGACGACATTAAACTTAGCGCTAGTTGGGAGGCAACCCAAGCAATTTATGTATATAATATGATGTGGTGTGTTTTAATTTTTGAGTGTTTAGTTTTTGCAGGTTAAGACACATTTCAGGATGGAAGAAGCTCTCACAAATCTTCACAAGCAATTTCTTTCTCTCCCTCAAAATTCTCTGATGAAAGTCTACAAAACTCCCTTGGAATGGATGAGACTTCTGGTGATCAAAGGTATTCCTAATGACATTCGTTGGGTAATCGAAGCACGGGTTTGATTACCAGGTGAGTATTCTGATTCTTGTAATTCTTATTTGCCTGGTTTTGGAAGAAGCACCTATGCAAAGAAACGTAGAGCTAAGCAAATGGGTGTTTGTTACAAATGTGCACACTGGAATTCCAATACTCGTTGTCGTTCTTTAGGAATGGTATCTGATAATCGCGAAGATAAAATTAAATTCATTAGGGATGGCTTGAGTAAGGAGTCTTTAGATGATATATCTTTGACTCTTGAGACGCATCCCAGTGGATATGTTCATATAGCCATTCGCAAATTACATACACAATTCCGAAAAGAAAGACAACAGTTAAGTCTCTGGAATCTGACTCTAAAAGACCATGTTTGCCAATTTATAAGAAAATTGGATGGGAAGCTTGTCCCTGACGCATAGACGCCATTCAAACCGTTACATTATTGTAAATATTATATCTATTTATCTTTTCTTAATAATTGTTATTTGTTTTGTTATTTTCTCCGACAGGATCCAGGCTACTTTTTGACCTTTCATGATTTACTATTTTGCCACTAATCGTCCTTTGGAAGATACTTGTGCTATTATTACTCACCCTTTTCAGGTTCTATAAATTCAACTCATCATTGCACTCTTGAAGGCATCCAGATCTGAAAAAAGAAACACAACAAAAAAATGGAAGCTACTTCAAGAAGACGGGTTGAAAACATTTGTGTGTTTTGCTGTACCAGTGTTGGTGTTAAACCAAAATACGTAACAGCGGCACAAGAATTGGGTCGAGTCATTGCTGCAAGGAATATGCACTTAGTATATGGCGATGGCAATCTTGGACTAATGGGGATCGTTTCAAAAGCTGTATAGGATGGAGGCAGTCAAGTCTTGGGAATCATCCCAAAACCATTGGCGGAGGCGAATCTTATTGGATCATCTAACGGCGAGGAACTATGTCTGAACGACTGGTAGAGATGATTAAATGTGCTGATGCTTTTATTGCTTTGCTATGAGGCTTGGGCACGATGGAGGAAATTATTACAATACTATCTTGGGCAAACTTAAACATACACCAGAAACCGCTTGGACTGTACAATGTTGATGGATTTTATGATTTTCTTTGTGTGTTTCTTAATGATGTCTGGAGAAATGGGTTCGTGTCAAAACCTATAAAAGAACTCCTATTTACTGCCAGAACTGCCCCAGATTTAATTGACCAAATCTTAGCCTTTGAACCTCAAATTGACCCCATTCTTTCCAAGATAAACTGATCTGATAATGATCGTGGTAAGAGGCGTCGAATAAATCTGGATCTTAACCTTTAACTTTTCATTTAGATGTAGAATTTCAACTAATCAGGTACGGTTTTCTAAACTCTTCTTCTACTGTTTAAGACAATGGGGACAATGTCTCATTTAGGTTTGGGGGAGGAGAATAGTTAAATTGTATCTTGTTCTTATTGTTTTATTTTTAGTCAAAAATTTTCGAAAAAGCCAAAAACAAAATTGAAAAATTTTACAAAAACCAAAAAAATATTTTGTATTTTTGTGTTTTTATTTGATTAATAAGGTGAAATTTGTGTGAGATAGCTGTGTAAGGAATTTCCATTCCTGAGACGTATCTCAACCTATTTCGGAACAAATTAATTTTTGTTTATTTCCTTTTAAATTATTTAATTTATGAATTCTCCATAATACTGACTAAAATGAATCTTCATATGCTCAGTTGACAGGTATTATCAGTATACATGGTAACATACAGACATGAGCTGTAATTGAAAATTTTGTAATATTCAGTGCTCTAGTTTAATTGGAGGAAGCATCTAAAAAAGCGATGGGATAAAAAAAAGAAAAAAAAATGTAAAAAAAAAAAAAAAAAACGTCTGAGATCTGAGTTATTAAGTCTGTAAGAGTGTCTTAACACCTAGTGCCCTAAAACCAACTAGTTTGGGAGTCACTGGCCCAAAGCTCGTTACATGGATCGAAGATGTTGCCAAAAAATATATATATCTGAAGTCTGAGTAATTAAGTCTGTAGGGGTGTCTTAACACCTAGTACCCTAAAGCCAACTGGTTTGGGAGTCACTGACCCAAAACTCGCTACATAGATGGATGGTATTTTATATAAATAAAAAAAATCAAAAATCAAAGAAAAAAATTCAGAAAAGTCAGAAAAATTATTCCATTGCTTAAAAAAAAAGGTGTGAAATCTGATATAACTTTAGGACAAAAATATTACTTTCTTCTCAACTGCACTTGTGACTATTGTGGGCAAAAATGAGTTGATTAATATTTTCTTGACTGTGTATATGGAGAATGGTAAAAATAATCGGAGAATTTACTTATTCGGTAATTTAGAATGAAACAAAACAACTATTGACATGGATTAGATGTTTCATCTGTTTAGTCACTAACTTCTTTATTCTATTTTCTCTTGTCTTTTTGCTTTTGTGTGCATTAGTTTTATTATCTTTTTACTTTAAAAGACGTTTGTGGGTATCGTCGCTGTAAACCCTCACGAGACTACAACTCGTCCACTAGGGACACCTAGGGGTTTAAGGGCTTGTTGCATACGCTAAATGCAACCGTGATCCCTACGAAAGTGGCTTAGTTTAATTTTAATTATTTCTTGTATTTTCTTTTGGTTTTGCTCGAGGACTAGCAAAATTTTAGGTTTGGGGCTGTGATGAGCGGAAAATATATCAATATTTACCGCCCCTTTTACTTAATATTTTGTTTAGCTTCTCGGGTTTGATGAATGTTTTGATATGTTTTAGTTTATTTTGCAGATAACATAATATTGGGACTCAATGAAATCATTTAAGACGAAATATTGGTCAAATAAGGGCAAATATTGGACTTGACATATTAATTTTGGAGATTGGAAACTTGAAAGGGCGTTTTGACGAAGTGCAGTTTTGGAAATTCCAGTTTTGCGCTTCTGTCGTATTTTGGGCATAACATTTTACTTCGATATAGGATTGAGCTGATTCAAGTTCCAGATTAAAGAAGACTCAATGATCTACAACTTTTAAGACCAAAATAATTTCTAATTCGGAAGATTTCATGACCGAAATTGATGAAACATCCGTAAGTGTGTTATGTGTAATTATTAAAGTCATTTTCAAAGCAAATAAATAAATAAAAAATAAAAATGGTCAAACTCCCACCAAACATGACAGAAATTAGTGGAGCAATTAGTGGAGCAATTAATGATGGATTTGGTGGAGCAATTAGTGGAGCATTTAATAATGGATTTGATGGATGATTTGATGGGGGTAAAATTTTGCCTATAAATACCAAGCCATTTCATTTGTAAATTCACACTTTCTTCTTTGAAATTCCATAGGAATAACTAAGAAAATTATATCTTGTTTGTTTATTTACAGCTTTCAGTAATTAATTTCCTCTTTCGCACTTTCTTTTCTTTACTTTTCAGTTTTTACTTTCCGTAATTTACTTTTACGCACAATACTTTCCTTTCTTAACTTTTTCAGTTTTCACTTTTCAAGCAATGAGGAGGTAACTCCCCCTTGCTGGGGTAAAAGGTAAAGCTTTTATTATTGCTATTTAGATTAATCTCCCATAATTATAATATATAAACTATTTAAAATCTGACCTAACGAGGATACCGCCATATTGGTCTGTTGGTAATTAATTTTAAATTGGTTTTAACCTGACCAAGCATGGATACCGCCTGGTTTTTCGGTTGGTAATTAATTATTAATTTGACTTAATCAGGATACCGCCTATATGGCTGGTTGGTAATTATCACGCAAAAGTTAATATATTATATTAAGGGGGATATCTAAAATAGTATTAATAAAAGTGGATCCTCTAACCCCCAGTATTTTCTTTTATTGTACTTTTCCTTTATTTACATTTCAGCAATTTTGCTTTTCAGCAATTTACTTTTCAGCAATTTATTTTTCAGCATTTTACTTTCCAGTAATTTACTTTTCATTAATTTAATTTTCAGCATTTACTTTATGTCTTTTCTTATATTTAAGTTTTTACTACCCGTAAATATGTGTCGTAACTAAGCCAGTTATCTGGGGTTGTGATGAAGTCCAATATCACCAGTTTATAAAGGGTTAAATTACGGTTTGGGTAATATAAAGGTTTATTTATTGAGCCTTAATCTTAATGCATCCTGTTAACTGGCCATTAATAAGATTGATTCGGTAAACTTAAAATGAACTTGGAAAAAGGATTTTAGGTTTAAGACCTTAGACTTAATAGCCCACGATCTTCCTTGAGGATAGATAACCCTTTAATAGATTTCCTTACAGGATAGGAATATACATGTCGGGCGGGGGTAGCCATAATTGGAACTTAATCTTAATAAATGCAGATAACTTGGTTAACATAGGATTATTATTAATTGGGTCATACTGGGTATTTGTACTTGACCATTGGAAGAGGCTTTTACATAATTTCGTGTTCCAGGTTAATAAACCAATATATTACACAAATGTAAATTAACCACTTCATCTTTTAAAAAGATATTGGAAGGATTCACAACCCTGGATAGTTTTATAAATTTGAATTTTCTTCAATCTACTTTCAAGAAATTTTATTTATTTGTTTTAAGTTTTCAAGTCACCACCCAATCAAACAACCAATCCATTAGATACTTGTAAATATTTAACTTCATAAATTAATAACAAAAGGTTTTAAGTCCTTGTGGGATCAATACTTTTATACTACTTGAACGATATGTGTGCTTGCGTTATACATTGTGATTACGCGCCGGTCAGGAAGCCATCGTCTTATTACTCCAAGGGCTTTATTACAGTGTTGTTGATTCATATAAGTTATGTAAGACACAGATATTAAAGATTGCCATTTTATTAATTAATGAAAATATTACAAATACATATACATATAGCCCATCCACAAGTTGGGTATAGGGCATATCCCTAACACGTACACGTAAGCATGACAGAGGTTTTAAGCTCCGGTTTCAAGTCCTTCTCTGCTTGCTTTATCAGATTATGCAATTCTGCTAAAGTAGCTTCTTTATTAGATAGATGAAACTGTATAATAAAGTTAGAGAAGTCTTTTGGTAAGGACTGAAGAATTAGATCGTGACCTATCTCATGATCCATGATGAACCCGAGGTTGGCCAATTTTTCAATGTGGCCAATCATCTTAAACACATGTCCACTAACAGATTCTTCCTTATACATTGTTTGGAATAAGGCACATGACACTTGGAATCTCACGGTATGAACGGAAGTTGCATACAACTCCTTCAAGTGAAAGATGATGGTTTGAGCATCCATATCTTCGTGAGCTTCCTGAAGTTTGTCCGGCATAGAGCCAAGCATTATGCAAACTGCTTGCTCATCATCATCGACGTGTTTCTTCCAAGCATCAAATGTATTTTGGTCAGCATCTTCTGCGGGTTTAGGGGAAGTGGTCTTTCAAGAACATAGAAAATCTTTTCTTGTCGTAAGATAATTTTAAGGTTTCTAAACCAGTCATTGTAGTTGTCCCCTTTGAGCTTATGCTCATCAAGGATGGAACAAAGTGATATTCTGTTTTCCATTTGAATGTTTGTGAAATATTTTAACCCACATATTAAGAGAGAATGTTAAAATTAGGAATATGTTTTCATTAATGTTTCATAATAACATGGGCTTTTAATATTATGAAGTTGCTCCCACTCAATTGTTTTAAGATTTTAAGCAAATCGCATCAACCCCAATATAATGGATTTCTTGTGGGCAAGGATCCCATTATCATCATTTCACAACTCCGAATAGGGCAGATCGTTATAAAATATGATAATTAGGTAGGTTCCCAATCAATTTATGATATAAATCACAATTCCTTGATCATTGGGTTGGGCAATCAAACATGCTATAGTTTATGCTAGTCCTTGTGGACACTCAATCTTTGCCACTAAGTTATAAGACCACGCCTAAGGGTCGCTGCGTCTTATGACTCAGAAATGTCAAACCATTGTCAATAGTACAATTTAGGGACAAATTGGTATTGGTCAGTCTGGTAAAGCCTAGTCCTGCCAATACGGTTTAAGCCCTTTGGGTCTATACTTTACAATGGGAGGCAAATTTTAGACCTAAATTATTATTGAGGATTTTAGCAAGTTTAAGTGAATAACTGTCAAATGGATTCCTCCATTGAAAATTCCCCAGAGGGAGGGTGGAGTGAACTCTCTTAAATACCCTAACCTTTTAGGCTCTTAATGCCTTGGTGACAGGAATAAACAACAGATCCTCCAAATTAGTCCAACACTTTAAATATGCTTTAAGGTAAGCTTTGAGTAAATGATTATCTAGATATCTTCATAGCTTTTCCTTTTGGCTATAAAAAGGTAGTGAGTGAAGGAAGACACCAAATCATTATCTAACTCTAGTAATACCTTTGGTTAAATTAACTTTAGTTTGGAAAGTTTTATTAACGCCTTGGTTCCACCCCACTTGTATCTTTTATAATGTCTTTTATTTTAAACAATTGATTTATATTTATTAGCCTTAAAGGTAATAAATCACTAAGTTCATCACGAAATAATTATTTAGCTAAGGGATAAGCAATACACTCTCTATTTCCTTAGAAAGTCTCTAGATGCTTGCACCCTAAAATAATCATGCTAATTCTAATCATACATAGAATCATCAAGCATATGAGTTTTAATATGTTGGAATTATTTTAGGCATTAAATAACTTTGATTAATATTTAATTATGATATTATATTTTATTTTAATCAAATAAATTTAATATTCATATTTTTTTACAGATGTGTGAACTTTAAATGCAATTTCACAATTCAAATCTTAACCAAATCATGCAAAACTTTTGCCTAAAAGTAAGTTCAGGGTGTTAGCTTTCCAACGAGCTTTTACACACCTAATATCGAGTTCAAATGAGAGAGAACTATCAAAACAAAAATGGCGCTCTGATACCACTGTTGCGAAGCGACCGCGAGTGCGCAGCGGAAAATCAAGAAAAAATCAATTTATGATGCCGCTATCCCTTTGCCCAAGTCCCATTTTTTTTTATTCTACAAGCCTAGGCATGTTACTATACATTCTAAGCATAAAAACTCATAAAACATGCAAAGAACATAAACCTAAACATGCTAACTATCATAAGAACTCTAATTATAATAAAGAAAGAAAAAGACTTACTTGAACCGAAGACTCCTCCAGTCCTCCCTCCAATCTACAAGTTTTCTCGAACTCAGAAAGCTCTTCCACGTTCCAAAGATCCACCCAAGTGTGTGGCCTCCAAAGGTGCACACAACAAAGCCAAAACTCAACGGCAAGACTACGCCTTGAGTGCACGGGTATTTTGCCATTGGTGCTATCCTAGGCAAATACCTCAAAACTTTTAACTCAGGTTCCTCTAGTCAATTAGACTTAAGGATCCTCAAAATTAGTGGCTTACTCTTAAACTTTAGAGTTGCTCACTTAGATAAACCCAAGATATGAAAGATTTGGTGCAAAAATTTGTAAAGAATTCATTGAATTTATATAGGTGCTCCAAAGAAAACAAAATTAATTAAGAATCCGATGTGGCATAAATGATAATTTAATCTTAGCCATTGGATCTTAATTTAGTGGTTTAATGAGATTATAAAACCCTAATAAGAGTTTGGGCCGAATTGGAATTCAAAACAAATAACAAATAAAAAAATTTAATATTCATGTTACTAGTCACGTTTTTTTTTTTATTTATTTATTTCAATTCCCAAAGTGCCCCTATCGTCATTCACCAATCCCTAAGCCATTATGGAACCTCATAAATGATATGTTCAATAATTAAACACATTGAACCATTTATGAACAATTCCTACAACAATCATATATGCTGTTTAATTTGTATTGTGCACTGTTAACCATTGATTTCGACTTTGTTGTGTGTGACCTATTGGGTTCCCCTCAAGTTGGACATGAAATGAATCATGATAATTTAATCAAACATAAATTATCCTTCGATCAGATAGTCGTTCGATTTCAATGACCAAGGTTGACATCTAGCAACATGCCAAGGCCCACAAATGAGAAGGAAAGATATATATACTCATTCTGTATGTGATTTACATATGATACGGTCCCTCGCCTCACTATATCCCCACCGTTTGACCTAGGGTATAGAAAGTTTCTACCTATATAGTCAAATGTATGATGTTGATAGTGTCATGAATCGTGTTAAACCAAGAATCTCACATGATTCTTCCGTTGTGGCCACAGTCTCAAGCACTGATCACACATATCATCCAGCGAACTGGAATACTACTCTTATAAGAAAATATTATCCGAGAGAGTGGCGATTCTATGTTGTATCTTTATAAACTTCATGTGTTTCAACAAATAACCCAATCATACCCTTATGACCGGATCTTTTGAACCGGGGAATGAGAATGTCAAAGTTATTTGATCCACACATAAGATTGTAACGACCTCAAGTCTAAGGACTAGTCATACAATCGATACATGAAAGTTCTCACAGACACATGGGATAAACACTCAATGTGAAAACTTTCGGCGGTCAGTTCGATGGACACGAGCAACTCATGCATCCATGTGATACACCAAGCGGACGGATCTCCGCTAGTAGCCTATGAGATCAGCTACCCCACTTAAGGGCGGATCATATCATCATGCTGGTCTCTCCGCTTTGTGAATGCCCAGATTATTCACAAAACTATGACTATGAAAGTTTAAGAGTAATGATTCTCATAAGGCGTGGAAGCCATCATCTTATTACTCCAAGGGCTTTATTACAGTGTTTGATGATTCATATAAGTTATGTAAGACACGTATAATAAAGATTAACATTTTATTAATTAATGCAAATATTACAAATACATGTACATATAGCCCATCCACAAGTTGGGTATAGGGCATATCCCTAATAGGCACGGTGCTTTGCTAGAAGCCAACCATGTCTTGTAAATCGATAAGAATTTTGTACCAGGTACGCACGTGTTCGGATAGTCCGATGACCGTATTTACTGCCAACATATCCAGGGATCTCTTGGCTCGCTTCCCAAAGATTCACCGATGACATTTGACTCGAACAGAATTAATCTGGGATTAATTATAAGAGGGAAAATTAATCTGGGATTAATTACGGAAAGAATTAATCTGGGATTAATTGCGTTGAGAATTTATCTGGATTAAATTCGTTGAGAGGAGAGAACGCGATTAATTTAGAATTAATCGGCAAAATAAATTCAATAGTGAAATTAGATTTTACTATTTAATTAATTGGGCTAAAATAATATATTGGATATATTAATTGAAATCAGATTTCAACAACGGAATTAAATTGGACTTTAATTCAAGCGAACGAATTAATTTGGAATTAATTCGTAAGCGACTTTCATATTAATTTTGCAAGGCATTATTATTCAATTAAATTGGATTTGATAATGTCGCAACGGTAAATTCGTTTATTTCGGAATTAAATTAACCCGGGCCCAAGCGAAGTTGCGTGTTGAGTTAGCCGACTTAAATTTGGAATTTAAAAGTGGTGGGACTCACTTCACTTACATCAACTTGTTGGACATGTGATGGAAGTGGTTGGGCTTGATTTATGAATTTGATTTGTTGAAAGTAAGGCTTGCTTTACTTATAAAACACTCAAGCTAATTCCAACACACAAACTTAGTATTTAAACCAAGTCAACTTTGAAGTGTGACTAAGTTACTATTCACAGCAAACACAAAACTCTCTCTTCCTCCTCTTTTGCTATGGCCGAAACTTCATCTCTCTTGGAGATAAAATTTTTTCTTTCAATTTTGATCAATGCTAGCACATTAAGAGTCAAAAGAAGGTGATAGGGAAACTCACCCAAGTGTTGGAAACACTCAAGAAATATTGGAGCTTCCATCTATATCCATGAATGTTTTGAAATCTCATCTAACCAATGTAAGTTTTTCCGCAACTTTCTTTGGCAATTTTCACACACGAATCACTCTTAGAGATCCTTGGCATGTTCTAGGAACACTAACAATGGTATCAGAGCGAGATCTAAGCTTGATTTGGATTTAGGTTTTATGGACTTTATTTGGGATTTTTTTTGCTTGGAGCTTGATTTTCCTAAATTAGTTGTTTGGTTGTGGTTGGATGATGATGAATTGGATTTGTGCATCAATAGAATTGAGAAAAATATATTGGATATATTAATTGAAATCAGATTTCAACAACGGAATTAAATTGGACTTTAATTCAAGCGAACGAATTAATTTGGAATTAATTCGTAAGCGACTTTCATATTAATTTTGCAAGGCATTATTATTCAATTAAATTGGATTTGATAATGTCGCAACGGTAAATTCGTTTATTTCGGAATTAAATTAACCCGGGCCCAAGCGAAGTTGCGTGTTGAGTTAGCCGACTTAAATTTGGAATTTAAAAGTGGTGGGACTCACTTCACTTACATCAACTTGTTGGACATGTGATGGAAGTGGTTGGGCTTGATTTATGAATTTGATTTGTTGAAAGTAAGGCTTGCTTTACTTATAAAACACTCAAGCTAATTCCAACACACAAACTTAGTATTTAAACCAAGTCAACTTTGGAAGTGTGACTAAGTTACTATTCACAGCAAACACAAAACTCTCTCTTCCTCCTCTTTTGCTATGGCCGAAACTTCATCTCTCTTGGAGATAAAATTTTTTCTTTCAATTTTGATCAATGCTAGCACATTAAGAGTCAAAAGAAGGTGATAGGGAAACTCACCCAAGTGTTGGAAACACTCAAGAAATATTGGAGCTTCCATCTATATCCATGAATGTTTTGAAATCTCATCTAACCAATGTAAGTTTTTCCGCAACTTTCTTTGGCAATTTTCACACACGAATCACTCTTAGAGATCCTTGGCATGTTCTAGGAACACTAACAATGGTATCAGAGCGAGATCTAAGCTTGATTTGGATTTAGGTTTTATGGACTTTATTTGGGATTTTTTTTGCTTGGAGCTTGATTTTCCTAAATTAGTTGTTTGGTTGTGGTTGGATGATGATGAATTGGATTTGTGCATCAATAGAATTGAGAAAAATATATTGGATCAAAAATCCCAATTCTTTACCCTTGGCCGAAACTTGAACCCTTAATTGCTCATGGTAATTTTTGATAATTAGACAATTGGATCTGTTGTTGGCATGAAATATATATTAATTGTTGGTTTAATTGGATTGAAATCAAAATTGGATGTTAATTTCATGTTAATTGCCGTGAGTGAAGCATGTTTAATGGATTGATTTTGCTTCAATTTGTGTTGGACATGAATTGGAATTAATGAGCATTGATTTAATTAGTGTTTTGGAAACATTAGATCAGTTGATTAATTATGTTAATTACACTTGAATTGGATTAATATGTAATTTGGAATAATGTATTAATTTAATTGTTGTAATTGGGCTTAATGGTCTTAGTTGGGCCAAGTTTTGTTTTGGACAATTGGGTTTGATCCAATTGGGCCTAAAACCATTTACATAAAGTCCAAATATGACTATTGGGCCTAATGGGCCTAAATTGATTTTGTGGCATATGGTGATTCCTATTTGGGCCTTGGCATTTTGGGTTTGATCCATATTGGCCAAAACTCATGCCTAAAGAATTAATTAAAATCCCATTGGACTTTAATTGAATAATATTGGATACTAATTGGGCCTTTGAGACCCAATTGGATTGGATTTGGAATCCAAGTCTTTAAGGCACATAAATAAGTGTAATTATTTAATTTGGAATTAAAAATGAATTAGTATTGGATACAATTTAAATTGGATTTAAAATTGTAGTTCGATATAATTCAAGAATACGTACTTTGAGTATTTATTCTTAAACGAGTTAGACTCGCGCAAATCAAATCGTTGTTTGAACATTGGATGTCCATTAGTTCAAAGATTAATTAATTGGATTAGATTGATTGAATAACATGCTATATGTGAATATTTGGATGTATTGTATGAATAATGTATATCGGATGGATATTAGAAGGGTGAGGGAAATTTTGGAAATTGTTGTAATAAATTTAGAATTTATTTAAATTGGACCTGCGTGTCCAGCCTATGAGGTTTCTATTTATCTTCTCACTAATTCCCCTCAATGCAAATGAGGTTTCTTTTAGTGTTATGTAACTGGGTAGAAGTATGAATAGTGCTAGCAGAAGAGAGGAACGTGAGAGATTTGTTCTAGGAACAAATTTGTTATATATCCATCCGTATATCATTATTAATATATTTTGCGCCTTATTATGCTTTTAGAATGCATGCTTAAGGGTATATGATGAGACCTAATCAAAGATAATAAATTGGTTTCCAATTACGCAAAAAATCCTCATCAAATATTAAGCGTTTTCCTTCCATTGAGTGGTTCTCTCTCAAGATCCAAGATTGGCATTGGTTTGTTGGCCAAAGTCAAGATCAATGTCCATCACGGATGTGTTTGAACCACGAAAGCTTTGTTCTATATCGTATGTCTTAGGCAGTTGTGATTTATTGGCCAAAGTCAAGGTCACTTCTTGTTCATCGACGTGGATTACGAAGCTTTCCCACTGTCAATGGGTCCCGCTTAACTGGAATCATTAAGCTTGTTGAGCCAAAGCCAAGGCTTAGTTGATTCAGAGGAAATAGGTTAGGAAATATATTGGATATATTTACATATATTGGATATATATTTCGGACTTGGAGGTCCACCTACTGGATCTAGGAATTGGATGGGATCTAATTGATCTTAGAGATCTACCTAGTTAAGTTTCATACAGCTTGTTGGCCAAAGTCAAGGTTGTGTGTAATTTAACGGGATCCTAGCCCACTAGGAAACTAGGTTTTCCGAGTACTCCACAGGGGTTAGAGGCTCACCGAAAAAATAGTGGGAGGCAAGTATTAAATTTGCAATTTCATTTAAATACTTGCCAATACGCGCTCCTTATTTTATTTATCGTTGTTATAAATATATTAGTTGGACTAATATTTTTTTATTGCTTTCTATGAACAGTTGGACTGTACTTTAAATACTACTCAATTTGTAGTTGGTTATATAGTTGAACTATAGTAACCATTACATTTTGAGTGTACCCGAAATCGTTGATTGGATAGTTGGACTATTGCAATCGAGATGGCTGGAAAGATTAGCGTTTAGGGACATAATCCTGGGTGAAAATGTCTTTAACGGTGTAAATTTTCCAGATTGGGAAATGAATCTCAGGATAGTCCTGGGAGCTGAGAAGTTACTCTATTGGATAGAGAAACCTCTCGGGCCTGAGCCCGGAGTTGAGCAAATAGTAAAACATGAGCTTTAGAAAACTCATCGTGATGATAACTTTAGTGCTCAATCTGTTATGCTTGTTGCAATGACACCTTAATTTGGTCGTCAGAACAAAGGATTGGATCCTTATAGTATGATGTTGAAATTGAAGGATCTTCACATATCTAATCTTAGATCTCAGAAGTATGAATTGCAAAAGAAGCTCTATCGCTCGTGTATGTCAGAGGGTACATCTGTCAAGCACTAGGTGTCGCAGATGATTGCTAATATTGAACAGTTAGGTTAGTTGGGCATTGCCTATGAGGCCGAGACTTCTATAGATTTGATCTTACAGTCTCTGCCCGAATGTTGGGGCAGGTTCATCATGAACCAAGAGAAAACTCTTGGAGAGTTAATGGCTATGCTCAAGAAGGCAGAGCCAGAGCTTCTAAAAGGGCAAGAAGCGTAAGGCGCATCTTACTTCGACATCTTAGAAGGCCAAGGCTTGGCCGAAGGCTTCTAGGTGTAAAGAAAAGGGCAAAGGCAAAATTGTCACAGTTTTCTGGGAAGACTAAGGACATATCCCAAAATATCTGCCTAAACTGTGGCAAATGGGGTCACTAGAAGCGTGACTGCCGTATGGACAAGGCAGACATAAAGGAAGTGAACGCGGGCAAGGCTCCGACTTCAGGTATGTTTGTTATAAACATGTCCACTGCTAGTTTTAAAATTGGATTTTGATACCGGGTGTGGTACATACATATGTACTGATGTGCGGGATCTGCTGATTAGTAGGATACTGGCTTCAGATAAGATTGACATGCGAGTCAGAAACGAGACGATAGTCGCTGTTTTAGGTGTGGGAACCTACATTTTGGAACTGCCCTTTGGGTATGTACTTAAATTAGGAAACTGTTAAAATGTACAGAGTTTGACTAGAAACATTATCTATATATCTAGTTTAACCCGTTGCGGGTATACCTTTATGTTCTAGAACACCGGGTGTTTTGTTTATAAAGATGATATTGAGATATATACATTGGATGTGAATAACAATATTTATATTTCGAATATAAATAATCTCAAACATATAACATGACAAACAAAAAGCTCAAATTGAGTAAATCGGATGAGACTTATTTATGGCATTGTCGTCTGGGACGCATTAACAAGACTTGTATATCCACTCTTTTGAAGAATTGATACATGAACAAATTTGATCCTAAATCATATGACGTCTACGAATCTTGTTTATTAGGCAAAGTGCCTAAAACGCCTTTTAACGGTAAAGATGTACATGCCACCGAGCTGTTAGCCCTCATTCATTGTGACGTAATGGGCTCATATCTAACCAGGCTAGAGGTAGATAAAAATACTTCATAACCTTTACGGATGTTACATCGAGTTATGGTTATGTGTTTCTTAAGAAACACAAATCGGAAGCTTTTGATAAATTCAAAGAGTTTCGACATGAAGTAGAAAAACAGACTGGTAAAAGTATTAAAACATCACGGTTTGACCGTGGTGGAAAATACTTGAGCAATGAGTTTCTCGATTACTTGAAAGAGTATGGTATTCTTTCATAGTGGACTCCACCCGGAATACCTCAATTGAGTGGTGTGTCCGAACGAAGAAATCGAACTTTGTTGGACATGGTTAGGTTAATAATGAGTCGCACTGAGCTACCAATTTCCTTCACGGGATACGCATTGAACAATGCAATACTTATTTTGAATAAGGTTCCATCAAAGTTTGTTGGACAAACTCCATATTAAATATGGACAGGAAAGAAACCAGGTTTCTCATTCCTGAAGATTTGGGAATGCTGGGCATATGTTTGGATGGTACCAAACTAGAACCGATATCGGACAAGTACCTAATTATAATTGGTTATCTTAGGGAAACCAATTCCAAAACTCACAATAGAACAAAGAAATTTGTTGCTCTCCATGCGGTTTTCCTAAGAGGAATTCCTAAATGCAGTGGTAATTGGGAGGAAAGTAGAACTCGATGAAAATCGGAGTGATACTGTTCCAGGCACTGATCCCTTATGAAACACGAACAAATCATCAGGGATGAGAATGTTCCAAAATCTTCTAATACACAAGAACCGCATAAGTCGGAGAAAGTCAGAAAACAACCTAAGAGTTATGGGTTTCTGATTTCACCTCATATAGATAACAATCTTATTGAGGAAGACGAACTGACTATGTATGAGGAAACGATACAAGGTATCGACTCCGGTTTATGGCAAAGTGCCATGAAGTCTGAAATGGATTCCATGTATACCAACCAAGTTTGGACACTGGTTGATGTACCAGAAGGCATTGTGCCTATTGGTAGCAAATGAGTCTTCATGGTGAAAGTACAAAGCTAGGCTTGTAGCGAAAGGGTATCGTTATCAACATGGTGTCGACTACGACGAAACCTTTTACCTGTTGCCATGATTAAATCCATTCGGATAATGCTTGCTATTGCTGCATACTTCATAATGAAATATGGCAGATGGTCGTCAAAACCGCTTTCCTTAACGGAAACCTTTTGAAGGATGTTTTATACAACACCCTGACGGTTTTATCATACCAAAACATGCAAACGAGGTTTGCAAGTTAATTCGATCCATTTATGGATTGAAGCAAGCATTGCGTTCTTAGAACCAATGTTTTGATGAGATCATATTACAATATGGTTTCATATAAAACGAAGATGATTCTTGTGTATATAAGAAGGTTAGTGGGAGTGCACTGACATTGGATGTCCTATACATTGATGATGTATTATTTTTTGGAAATAACATTCCCATGTTAATAATCGGTGAAAGCTTGGCTTTCTTTAAAATTCTCCATGGAATACTTGGGAGATGCAACCTTTATTCTAGGAATAAGGATCTACTTGGATAGATTTAAAAATTGTTGGCACTCTCTGAGAACACGATTGAAAGACATGTACGGGACATGGTGTCTCATATGCTTTGAGCATGTGGAGTCACAATAAGGCCGATCCAGGTGATGGTCACTGGATTGATGTTAAGAACATCCTTAAGTATCTTAGAGGAACTAAGGATGTTTTCTTAATTTATGGAGATTGAGAACTTGAGGTGACTGGGATCACCGATGCAAGTTTCCAAACCGATAAAGAAGACTATAAGTCGCAATAAGGGTACATATTTTGTTTGAACGACGGAACAGTGAGCTGGAGATCTTCCAAGCAAGTTACTGTTGCCGATTCAACAATAAAAGCGGAATACATTACTGCGGATGAGGCAGCAAAAGAAGCATTTTGGATCTATAAAATTCCTAATTGGATTAATAGTAGTTCTATTAGCAGCTGAGCTGGGCTACAACACAGGCTATGGAATTGCGGTCTCATCAATGATCAAAGTATGTACTTTGACAGTTTCATCTGATTCGTGAGATCATACATCGAGGCGATGTCAAGATCAAAAGATCGTTTCAGATTATAGATTTACATATCTGCTAGCGAAAGTGATGTCTCAGCATAAGCATGAGCGACCCATACATATTTCAGGTGTTAGGCATTTGAATGATTGGCTATAGGCCAAGTGGGAGATTGTTGGACAATTATGACCATAGCATCACTATTTTGTAAATGACATGGTGTTCATGTACAAAATTAACTATATGACAAATGAAATTGCTCTTTTATCAGTTGTAATTGGATTACTCGGATATAAAAATGATAAAAGTCCCTATGATTAGTACCAGATTAATAAGCTATGAGACAGTATTAATCCATGAAAGGTTTAATCATTAAATATCCATAGTCGTAGAATTATCGAGACTGGACATCGATAATGTGGAATAGGCTAGTATTGTACTTATGCGCGTTATGGAAGCTTAACGGCATAGTTCTCATATATTTAAGTATTGGATACTTATGCAAGTGTGATAAGAGGTTCTGTTATCCGTTGGAAATGAAACAGCTTCGCTCTGGATAGACCCATCGGAATCACATTGGTAGTATGACTATGTGTCTATGGGAATCTGAATCAGGGTTGGTGTATTTGGTCTTAACCCGAGACTTGCATCGCTAATACTTGCTACAATCAGTATGCTTTGGTTTTGGTCGTCTGGGGCTTTCACAGGTTCTGTGTACGGCTTTTCTGGGTATACTGAGAATCGTAGTGTGTTGGGTGTGATGTCAAGATAAAAGTATCACATCAGTCATATGGAGATGATGATCACGCATGATACAGAACTGGTACTCTAAAGTGCTGCAGCCATCGGGAAAGTATGATTGGGTCATGACTTTCCGATCAAAGAGACTACTTGCTAGTGATCCAATATATGCTTCGTACGGGGCAGACATAATTCCAGCCCCAGGCCTAGCATGTGACATCCGATAGTGGATCGTAATACGCAATACTTAGTATATTACGCTTGATAAAGATTATATATTCCTTTTAAAGAATATTTCTGGAGAATTGGGTAGGCACGGTGCTTTTCTAGAAGCCAACCATGTCTTGTAAATCGGTAAGAACGTGGTACCGGATACGTACGTGTTCGGATAGTCCGATGACCGTATTTACTGCCAACATATCCAGGGATCTCTTGGGTCACTTCCCGAAGATTCACCGATGACATTTGACTCGAACAGAATTAATCTGGGATTAATTATGAGAAAGAAAATTAATCTGGGATTAATTACTGCAAGAATTAATTTGGGATTAATTGCGTCGAGAATTTATCTGGGATTAAATTCGTTGAGATGAGAGAACGCGATTAATTTAGAATTAATCGGCAAAATAAATTCAATAGTGAAATTAGATTTTACTATTTAATTAATTGGGCTAAAATAATATATTGGATATATTAATTGAAATCAGATTTCAACAACGGAATTAAATTGGACTTTAATTCAAGCGAACGAATTAATTTGGAATTAATTCGTAAGCGACTTTCATATTAATTTTGCAATGCATTATTATTCAATTAAATTGGATTTGATAATGTCGCAATGGTAAATTCGTTTATTTCAGAATTAAATTAACCCGGGCCCAAGCGAAGTTGCGTGTTGAGTTAGCCGACTTAAATTTGGAATTTAAAAGTGGTGGGACTCACTTCACTTACATCAACTTGTTGGACATGTGATGGAAGTGGTTGGGCTTGATTTATGAATTTGATTTGTTTAAAGTAAGGCTTGCTTTACTTATAAAACACTCAAGCTAATTCCAACACACAAACTTAGTATTTAAACCAAGTCAACTTTGGAAGTGTGACTAAGTTACTATTCATAACAAACACAAAAATCTCTCTTCCTCCTCTCTTGCTATGGCCGAAACATCATCTCTCTTGGAGATAAATGTTTTCTTTCAGATCAATGCTAGCACATTAAGAGTCAAAAGAAGGTGATAGGGAAACTCACCCAAGTGTTGGAAACACTCAAGAAATCTTGGAGCTTCCATCTATATCCATGAAAGTTTTGAAATCTCATCCAACCAATGTAAATTTTTCCGCAACTTTCTTTGGTAATTTTCACACACGAATCACTCTTAGAGATCATTGGCATGTTCTAGGAACACTAACAATAACTTGAAATTAACAAGAAGTGGGCTACAAATTGGCTTATAATCTTCCATGTCGAACCACCATAAGATCTTCTTCAAGTAATTTTTCTAAGAAAGCCAAATCTTCCTATTATTTCTGTCTCAGTGTATTTTCACCCTAGAATCATATTTTCTAGTCCCATATCCTTCATGTAAAACTCCCTAGCTAATTGTGCCTTTAATTCTTGGACTCGATCTTTGTTAGGGTCTGCTACTAACATGTCGTCCACATACAACAACAAAATAATAAAGTCATTATTTTCAAACCTCTTGTAATATGTACAATAGTCTGAACCGAGTCTGTTGTACCCAAGGAAAATAATGAAGGAATCAAATCTCTTATACCAACATCTCAGCGCCTGTTTGAGACCATATAGAGATTTGTTCAACCTGCAAACCAAGCTCTCCTTGCCTATATCAGCAACATCTTCTGATTGGAGCATATAAATTTCTTCTTCAAGTTCTCCATAAAGAAATGCAGTTTTCACATCCAAATATTCCAAATGTAGGTAAAAAGTAGCCTACATAGCCAGGACTACTCTGAATGTTATAAGCCGAATCACCTGAGAAAATATCTCGTTGTCGTTCTGAGCATATTGATGAGCGGAAAATATATCAATATTTACCGCCCCTTTTACTTAATATTTTGTTTAGTTTCTCGGGTTTGATGAACGTTTTGATATGTTTTATTTTATTTTGCAGATAAAATAATATCGGGACTCAATGGAATCATTTAGGATGAAATGTGGATCAAATAAGGGCAATTATTGGACTTGATATATTAATTTTGGAGATTTGAAACTTGAAAGGGCGTTTTTGACGAAGTGCAGTTTTGGAAATTCCAGTTTTGCGCATCTGTCGTATTTTGGGCATAACTTTTTACTCCGATATCGGATTGAGCTGATTCAAGTTCCAGATTAAAGAAGACTCAACGATCTACAACTTTTAAAGAGAAAATATTTTCAAATTGTGATGATTTCATGACCGAAATTGATGAACTATCCAGAAGTGTGTGGAGTGTAATTATTAAAAGTCATTATCAATCATTTTCAAAGCAAAATATTAATTAATTAATAATTAATAAAAATTATCAAATCAACACCAAACAAGATAAGCAATTAGTGGAGCAATTATGGATTTGGTGGAGTAATTAGTGGAGAAATTAATAATGGATTTGGTGAGAATTTGATGGATGATTTGATGGAGGCAAAATTTTGCCTATAAATACCAAGTCATTTCATTTGTAAAATTGATACTTTCTTCTTTGAAATTCTTAATGAATAAATAAGAAGATTGTATCTAGTTTGTTTATTTTTAGTTTTCAGTAATTAATTTTCAGTTTCACACTTTCTTTTCTTTACTTTTCAGTTTTTACTTTCCGCGATTTACTTTTACGCACAATACTTTCTTTCTTTAATTTTTCAGTTTTTTTACTTTTCAATAATGAGGAGGTAATTTCCCAAGCTAGGGTGAAAGGTAATTCTTTTACTGTTACTATTTAGATTAATCTCCCTTAAAATAATATATATTCACTATTTAAAATACTGATTAATAAAGGATACCGCTATATTGGTCGGTTGGCAATTCAATTTAATCTGGTTTAAACCTCGACTAATCAAGGATACCGCCAGATTGGTCGGTTGGTAAATTTATTTTGGTACCGCCTTTATGGCTGGATTATGGACAAATATTACCGCCTATATGGCTGGTTGGACTTATTTGACTTAATCAGGATACCGCCAGATTGGTCGGTTGGTAATATTATAACAAGTTTATATATTATTTTATGGGAGATTTCTAAATAAGTAGTAGTAAAAGTAATTCCTTTTACCTTAGCATTTATTTTACTTTTTACTTTATGTCTTTTACTTTTCAGTATTTTTACTTTATGTCTTTTATTTTTCAGTTATTAGTCCTAGTTATGTGTTGTAACTAAATAGTTATCTGGGGTTGTGATGAATTTCAATATCACCGGTTTATAAGGGTTAGATTATAGTTTGGGTATTATAAAGATTTACTTATTGAGTCTTAAGCTTAATGCTTCTTGTTGTCTGATCACCAATAAGATTGATGTGGTAAATCTAAAATGAATTAGACATAGGGATTTTAGGTTTCAGCCTTAGACTTAATAGCCCATAGCCCACGATCTTCCTTGATGATAGATAACCCTTTAATAGATTTCCTTACAGGATAGGAATATACCTGTCGGGCGGGGTAGCCATAATTGGAACTTACACTTAATGAATCCAGATAATTTGGTTGACATAGACATATGGTTCAATTGGGTTAAACTGGGTATTTGTGTCTGACCATCGACAGAGGCTTTTGCATAATTTAGTGTGTCCAGGTTAGTAAACTGATTTATTACACAAACAAAAATAACCACTTCATCTTTTAAATGGTATTAGGAGAAACAATGCCAACTTCAGTCTCACTGCAACTTGCTGATAGAACGCTCGTATTTCCAAGAGGCGTAGTTGAGGAGTGTGTGGTCAAGGTGACAAATTCATTTTCCCAGCAGATTTTATTGTCCTTGATATGGAGGAAGACGCAGACGTGCCAATCATCCTCGGGAGACCGTTCTTGGCTACAGGTCGAACCATTATTGATGTACAAAAATGAGAACTAACCATGAGGGTACAGGACCAAGAAGTAACATTCAATCAATGTTTTCAAGGCCATGAATTTTCCAGATGATGAAAAGAATGAGGAATGTTTCAAACTCGATGTGATACACAGTACCATTCAGAACTCTGATAAAAGACAAAGTTCTACTGACAAACTTAAAACATGTCAATTGCCTGTGGAGCCTAAAGATAAAGCATCTTTTGCACTGAAAGAGCCAATTCTTGCTCTACAAGCAACAGAAGAGAAAAAGTTCCACCACCAGCTCAACGAATTGGAGGAATTTCACAATCGGCCTTTTGAAGATGCCAAATTGTACAAAGAAAGGGCAAGAAAAGACATGATGAGAAGTTAGTGCGCATACACCCTGGAACCAGGGCAGAAGGTACTGTTAAACAAATCAAGGGTGAAAATCTTCCCATGGAAGCCAAAATCACGGTGGTCAGGTCCATTTGTGATCACCAAAGTTTTACCAAATAGAGCCGTTGAGATACATGATCCTGACGCTAACAAAACTTTCAAGGTTAAAAACAAGCGTGTCAAGCACTACTGGGGAGAATCATTTGAGCGACAAAAAGAAAGTGTTACACTTTCAGATCCAGCTTAACGTTCGAGAAGTCATGTCTGGCTGACGACTTTAAACTTAGCGCTAGCAGGGAGGCAACCCATGCAATTTTTGTATATATTGTGATTTGGTGTGATTTAATTTGGTGTGTTTTATTTTTGCAGGTTTTGTCATTTCAAGATGGAATAAGCTTTCGCAAATCTTCACAAGCAATTTCCTTCTCTCCCTCCAAAATCTCTGATGAAAGTATACAAAGCTCGCTTGGAACGGATAAGGTTATTAACAATCCATGGTATTCCTAATGATATTCGTTGGGTAATTGAAGCACGAGTCCGATTGGCAGGTGAGTCTTCTGATTCTTTTATTTCACATCTGCCTAGTTTTGGAAGAAGCACCTATGCAAAGAAACGTAGAGCTAAGCAAATGGGTGTTTGTTTCAAATGTGCACGATTTAATTGCAACACTCGTTGTCGTTCTTTAGGAATGGTGTCTGATAATCGCGAAGACAAAATTAACTTCATTAGGGATGGCTTGAGTAAGGAGTCTTTAGATGATATATCTTCGACTCTTGAGACGCATCCCAGTGGATATGTTCATATAACCATTCGCAAATTACATACACAATTTCAAAAAGAAAGACAACAGTTAAGTCTCGGGAATCTGACTCAAAAAGACCCTGTTTGCCAATTTATAAGAAAATTGGATGGGAAGCTTGTCCCTGACGCATAGACGTTAATCAAGCTGTAATTTTTTGTACATATTATATCTCTTTGTCTTTTCCTAATATTATTGATTTGTTTTGTTGTTTTCTTTTGTTTTCTCCGACAGATCCAGATCTTTTTGACTATCACGGTCTATTTATTATTTTGCTACTAATCGTCCTTTGGAAGAAACTTGTGCTATTTTTACTCACCTTTTCAGGTATTATAAATTCAACTCATCATTGCACCTTTGAAGTCATCCAGAGTTGAGAAAGAAAAACATAAAACATGGAAGCCACTTCAAGAAGACGAGTTGAAAACATTTGTGTGTGTTTTGCGGTAGTAGTGTTGGTACTAAACCACAATACATAGAAGCAGCACAGGAATTGGGTCGAGTCTTAGCTGCAAGGAATATGCACTTAATATATGGCGGAGGCAATCTTGGATTAATGGGGATCGTTTCAAAGGCCGTACAAGAAGGGGGCAGTCATGTTTTGGGAATCATCCCAAAACCCTTGGCAGAGGCCAATCTTATTGGGTCATCAAACGGAGAGGAACTGATCGTGCCAGGTATGTCTGAACGCCTAGTAGAAATGATTAATCGTGCTGATGCTTTTATTGCTTTGCCAGGTGGTTTGGGTACATTAGAGGAAATTTTTATAGTTCTATCTTGGGCAAACCTGAACATACACCAGAAACCACTTGGATTGCTTAACGTTGATGGATTTTATGATTTTCTTTGTGTGTTTCTTGATGATGCTCGGAAATTGGTTCGTGTCAAAACCTATGAAAGAACTCCTCTTTACTTACTACTGCCAGAACTGCTCCGGATCAATAGATCAACTCTTAGCTCATGAGCCACAAGTTGACCCTATCCTATCAAGATAAATTGGTCTGAGGACGATCGTGGTAAGAGGCGTAGAGTTATCTGGATCTTAACCTTAATTTTCCTATAGATTTCAGCTAACCAGGTACGACCTTCTTAACTCTCCTTTTACTGTTTAAGACATTGGACAATGTCTCATTTAGGTTTGGGGGGAGGGATTTATTTGATTAGTACCTTGTTTTTAGTTTGTATCTTGTAGTTTGTATGTTGTTTTTATTTTTAGTCCCAATTTTTCAAAAAAATCCAAAAAAAATTGAAAAATTTTCCAAAAAAATTAACAAAATATTTTGCATTTTTAAGTTTTCATTTTGACTAAAATGGTGAAATTAGTAAGAGATAGCCGAGTAGGATTATCCCACTCCTGAGACGTATCTCAAACCTATTTCGAAACAAGTTAATTTTTGTTTATTTCCTTTTGAATTATTTAATTTGTAAATCTCATAAAATTGACTAAAATGAATCTTCATATTGCTCAGTTGACAGATATTATCACATACATGGTAACATACAAACATGAACTAAAATTGAAAAGTTTGTAATATTCAGTGCTCTAGTTTAATTGGAAGAAGCATCTTAAAAAAGCAATGGAGTAAAATAAAAAATAAAAAAATAAAAAAATAAAAAAATAAAAAAAACGTCCGAGATCCGAGTTATTAAGTTGTAAGGGTGTTTTAACACCTAGTGCCCTAAAACCAACTGGTTTGGGAGTCACTGGCCCAACACTCGCTACATGGATCAAAGATGCTGCAAAAATATTTATATCTGAAGTCTGGGTAATTAAGTCCGTAGGGGTGTCTTAACACCTGGTGCCTTAAAACCAACTGGTTTGGGAGCCACCGACCCAAAGCTCGCTACATAGATGGAAGATATTGTATATAAATAAAAAATAGAGAAAAATCAAAGAAAAAATTAGAAAAATCAGAAATATTATTCTATTGCTCCCAAAAAGATGTGAAATCTGATAGAACTTTAGGACAAAAATATTACTCTCTTATCAACTGCACTTATGACTGTTGTGGGCAAAAATGAGTTGTTTAATATTTTGTTGGCTGTGTATATGAAGAATGGTAAAAATAATCGGAGAATTTACTTATTCGGTAATTTAGAATGAAACAAAACAACTAGTAACTTGGAGTAAAAGTTTTACCTGATTAGTCACTAAATTTCTTTATTCTATTTTCGCTTGTCTTTTTGCTTTTGTGTGCATTAGTTTTAAATATACCTTTACTTTTGTAAAATGTTTGTGGGTATCATTGCTGTAAACCCTCACGAGACTACAACTCGTCCACTAGGGACACCTAGGGGTTTAAAGGCTTGTTGCATATGCTAAATGCAACCGTGATCCCTACGAAAGTGGCTTAGTTTAATTTTAATTTTATTTTGTTGTTTTTCTCGAGGACTAGCAAAATGTTAGGTTTGGGGGTGTGATGAGCGGAAAATATATCAATTTTTACCGCCCCTTTTACTTAATATTTTGTTTAGTTTCTCGGGTTTGATGAACGTTTTGATATGTTTTATTTTATTTTGCAGATAAAATAATATCGGGACTCAATGAAATCATTTAGGATGAAATGTGGATCAAATAAGGGCAATTATTGGACTTGATATATTAATTTTGGAGATTGAAACTTGAAAGGGCGTTTTTGACGAAGTGCAGTTTTGGAAATTCCAGTTTTGCGCATCTGTCGTATTTTGGGCATAACTTTTTACTCTCGATATCGGATTGAGCTGATTCAAGTTCCAGATTAAAGAAGACTCAACCATCTACAAGTTTGAAAGAGAAAATATTTCCAATTATGATGATTGCATGACCGAAATTGATGAACCATCCAGAAGTGTGTGGAGTGTAATTATTAAAAGTCATTATCAATCATTTTCAAAGCAAAATATTAATTAATTAATAATTAATAAAAATTATCAAATCAACACCAAACAAGATAAGAACAATTAGTGGAGCAATTATGGATTTGGTGGAGTAATTAGTGGAGAATTAATAATGGATTTGGTGGAGAATTTGATGGATGATTTGATGGAGGCAAACTTTTGCCTATAAATACCAAGCCATTTCATTTGTAAATTCATACTTTCTTCTTTGAAATTCTTAATGAATAAATAAGAAGATTGTATCTAGTTTGTTTATTTTTAGTTTTCAGTAATTAATTTTCAGTTTCGCACTTTCTTTTCTTTACTTTTCAGTTTTTACTTTACGCAATTTACTTTACCGCACATTACTTTTCTTTCTTTAATTTTTCAGTTTTTACTTTTCAGTAATGAGGAGGTAATTTCCCAAGCTAGGGTGAAAGGTAATTCTTTTACTGTTACTATTTAGATTAATCTCCCTTAAAAATAATAATATTCACTATTTAAAATACTGATTAATAAAGGATACCGCTATATATTGGTCGGTTGGCAATTCAATTTAATCTGGTTTAAACCTGACTAATCAAGGATACCGCCAGATTGGTCGGTTGGTAAATTTATTTTGGTACCGCCTTTATGGCTGGATTATGGACAAATATTACCGCCTATATGGCTGGTTGGACTTAATTTGACTTAATCAGGATACCGCCAGATTGGTCGGTTGGTAAAATAATATCACAAGTTTATATATTATTTTATGGGAGATATCTAAATTAGTAGTAGTAAAAGTAATTCCTTTTACCTTAGCATTTTATTTTATTGTAATTTACTTTTCAGCTTTTACTTTACCCATTTACTTTCAAGCATTTTCATTTTATGTCTTTTACTTTTAAGTTTTTATTAGCCCTAGTTATGTGTGGTAACTAAATTAGTTATCTAGGGTTGTGATGAATTTCAATATCACCGGTTTATAAGGGGTTAAATTATGGTTTGGGTAATATAAAGGTTTATTTATTGAGCCTTAATCTTAATGCTTTTTATAACTGGCCATTAATAAAATTGAACTGGTAAATCTAAAATGAACTAGACATAGGGATTTTAGGTTTAACCTTAGACTTAATAGCCCACGATCTTCTTGAGGATAGATAACCCTTTAATAGATTTCCTTACAGGATAGGAATATACCTGTCGGGCGGGGGTAGCCATAATTGGAACTTAAACTTAATGAATCCAGATAATTTGGTTGACATAGACATATGGTTCAATTGGGTTAAACTGGGTATTTGTGTCTGACCATCGACAGAGGCTTACACATAATTTAGTGTTCCAGGTTAATAAATCAATATATTACCCAACTTTAAGATACCACTTCATCTTTAAAATGATATTGGAAGAAATCACAACCCTAGATAGTTTTTAACAACTTAAAAGTAAAAGACATAAAGTAAAAATACTGAAAAGTAAAAGACATAAAGTAAAACTGAAAAGTAAAATAAAATAAAATGCTAAGGTAAAAGGAATTACTTTTACTACTACTAATTTAGATATCTCCCATAAAATAATATATAAACTTGTGATATTATTTTACCAACCGCAATCTGGCGGTATTATTCCCAAGACGAAGTCAATTAAGTCCATTAGTCAAATAGTCAACAGCCTATAGGCGGTAATATTTTCCATAATCCAGCCATAAAGGCGGTACCAAAATAAATTTACCAACCGACCAATCTGGCGGTATCCTTGATTAGTCAGGTTTAAACCAGATTAAATTGAATTGCCAACCGACCAATATAGCGGTATCCTTTATTAATCAGTATTTTAAATAGTGAATATATTATTTTTTATGGAGATTAATCTAAATAGTAATAGTAAAAGAATTACATTTCACCCTAGCTGGGGAAGTTACCTCCTCATTACTGAAAAGTAAAAACTGAAAAATTAAAGAAAAGAAAAGTATTGTGCGTAAAAGTAAATTGCGGAAAGTAAAAACTGAAAAGTAAAGAAAAGAAAGTGCGAAACTGAAAATTAATTACTGAAAACTAAAAATAACAAACTAGATACAATCTTCTTATTTATTCATTAAGAATTTAAAAGAAAAGAAAGTATGAATTTTACAAATGAAATGGCTTGGTATTTATAGGCAAAATTTTGCCACCATCAAATCATCAATCAATTTCTCCACCAATTACATTATTAATTTCTCCACTAATTACTCCACCAAATCCATAATTGCTCCAATAATTTCTTATCTTGTTTGGTGTTGATTTGATATTTTTATTAATTATTAATTAATTAATATTTTGCTTGAAAATGATTGATAATGACTTTTAATAATTACACTCCACACACTTCTGGATGTTTCATCAATTTCGGTCATGAAATCATCAGAATTCGAAAATATTTTCTCTTTCAAAGTTGTAGATCTTTGAGTCTTCTTTAATCGGACACTTGAATCAGCTCAATCCGATATTGGAGTAAAAAGTTATGCCCAAAATACGACAGATGCGCAAAACTGGAATTTCCAAAACTGCACTTCGTCAAAACGCCCTTTCAAGTTTCCAATCTCCAAAATAAAATATCAAGTCCAATAATTGCCCTTATTTGATCCATTTTCGTCCTAAATGATTTCATTAAGTCCCAATATTATTTTATCTGCAAAATAAACTAAAACACATCAAAACGTTCATCAAACCCGAGAAACTAAACAAAATATTAAGTAAAAGGGGCGGTAAATATTGATATATTTTCCGCTCATCACACCCCAAGACCTAACATTTTGCTAGTCCTCGAGCAAAAAACAAAAGAAAATAAAATTAAACTAAGCCACTTTCGTAGGGATCACGGTTGCATTTAGCATATGCAACAAGTCTTTAAACCCCTAGGTGTCCCTAATGGACGAGTTGTAGTCTCGTGAGGGTTTACAGCAATGATACCCACAACATTTTACAAAAGTAAAAAGGTATTAAAACTAATGCACACAAAAGCAAAAAGACAAGCGAAAAGAGAATAAAGAAGTTAATGACTAATCAAGTGAAACTTCTACTCCAAGTTACTAGTTGTTTTGTTTTTTCTTTCTAAACTACCGAATAAGTAAATTCTCCGATTATTTTTACCATTCTCCATATACACAGCCAACAAAATATTAAACAACTCATTTTTTTGCCCACAACAGTCATAAGTGTAGTTGATAAGAGAGTAATATTTTTGTCCTAAAGTTCTATCAGATTTCACATCTTTTTGCAGCAATGGAATAATTTTTCTGATTTTTCTGATTTTTTCTTTGATTTTTTTTTTCTATTTTTTATTTATATACAATACCTTCCGTCTATGTAGCGAGCTTTGGGTTGGTGACTCCCAAACCAGTTGGCTTTAGGGCACCAGGTGTTAAGACACCCCTACGAACTTAATTACTCAGACTTCAGATATGAATATATTTTTGCAGTATCTTCGATCCATGTAGCGAGCTTTGGGCCAATGACTCCCAAACCAGTTGGTTTTAGGGCACTAGGTGTTAAAACACCCTTACAGACTTAATAACCCGGATCTTAGATACTTTATTTTTTTACATCAGAATTTTTTTTTTTTTTATTCCATAACTATTTATAGATGCTTCCTCCAATTAAACTAGAGCACGGAATATTACAAACTTTTCAATTACAGCTCATGTCTGTATGTTACTATATATGTTGATAATACCTGTCAAATGAGCATATGAAGATTCATTTTAGTCCATTTTATGGAGAATTCACAAATTAAATAATTCAAAATGAAATAAACAAAAATTAACTTGTTTCGAAATAAATGGCTTGAAATACGTCTCAAGAGTGGAAACTCCTTACTCGGCTATTTCTTACCAATTTCACTTTTTTAGTCAAATTAAAAACACAAAAACACAAAATATTTTTGTAATTTTTTGAAAATTTTTCATTTTTTTGTATTTTTCGAAAAATTTTGGACTAAAAATAAAAACACAATACAAACAAGTACTATTAACTATACCTCACCCCCAAACCTAAATGAGACATTGTCCCCAATGTCTTAAACAGTAGAAGAAGAGTTTAGAAAATCGTACCTGATAGTTGAATTCTACAGGAAATTAAAGGTTAAGATCCAGATTTATTCGACGCTTCTTACCACGATCATCATCAGACCATTTTATCTTTGAAATGATAGGGTCAACTTGTGGTTCATAGGCTATGAGTTGGTCAATTAGATCCGGAGCAGTTCTGGCAGTAAAGAGGAGTTCTTTCATAGGTTTCGACACGAACCCATTTCTCCGAGCATCATCAAGAAACACACAAAGAAAATCATAAAATCCATCAATGTTGAGCAGTCCAACGGTTTCTGGTGTATGTTCAGGTTCGCCCAAGATAGTACTATAAATATTTCCTCCAATGTGCCCAAGCCACCTGGCAAAGCAATAAAAGCATCAAAACGGTTAATCATTTCTACCAGTCGTTCAGACATACCTGGCACGATCAGTTCCTCTCCGTTTGATGATCCAATAAGATTCGCCTCTGCCAAAGGTTTTGGGATGATTCCCAAAACATGACTGCCTCCTTCCTGTACAGCCTTTGAAACGATCCCCATAAGTCCAAGATTACCTCCGCCATATATTAAGTGCATATTCCTTGCTGCTAAGACTCGACCCAATTCCTGTGCTGCTTCTATGTATTGTGGCTTAGTACCAACACTAGTACCGCAAAACACACAGATGTTTTCAACTCGTCTTCTTGAAGTGCCTTCCATTTTTTATGTATTTCTTTTTCAAATCAGGATGCCTTCAAAAGTGCAATGACGGGCTGAATTTATAGTACCTGAATGAAAGGGTGATACAATAATAGCACAAGTATCTTCCAGAGGACGATTGTTAGCTAAACAACAAAAGAAATCGTGAAAGGTCAAAAAGTCTGGATCCTGTCTACGAAAACAAAGATAATTACAACAAAAGCGAATCAAAGCAATAATTAAGGCAACGGAATTGTGTATGCAATACGCCACTTGTTTGGTATATAAATCCATTAGGATGCGTCTTAAGATTTAATTCTTTACTCAGCCATCGTTAATGAATTGTTTCTCCTCTTTAATTGCCAAACACAATTCCTTCTGTTTTAAAATGCTCCGTTTGTGCCTTTCCCTACAAAAATAACACACAAAATTAAAAAGTCTACAACATGTATACACAAAATATGAAAACAAAAATTACAACAAATTGCATGGGTTGCCTCCCTGCTAGCGCTAAATTTTTCGTCTTCAGCCAGACGTGACTGAAATTCATCTGTTAAGGAGGTTTCAGTGTCGTTTTGGATGTCCGATTAAAGACAATCCCGTGAGCGTTGCTTTTGAAGGGTCTCTTCCAACGGTAAAGTGGCAAAAAGAGTTTTGTCTCATTCAGTGCTCGTGCCAACTTTTTGCTCCTTGTTGTTCCAGTGGTTCCTGCAAAGAAAGAAAGAAAATCAGGAGGTCTTATATGGTGCTTGACTTGGAATGGAGTTCCATTCTGTCAAGCTTCTGGGTGATATCTTTGATTTGTACTCCCCAGAACAGCGATGTTTCTCCAATGCTCTGGATCTTTATTAAGGTCAGACATTTGCTCCTCCATTTGCTCTGCTTCTTGCTCTACTACCTTTTCTTCACAGATGAATTTTAAAATTTTTGTATTCAGCTCTTCATCTGTCATCTGTGAAATACATGCTTCAAAATTGTCAACCAGAGGATGCAAAGATGTTTCTGACATTAGGTCTTCATCCTCTGATACGACTGGAATGGATGGTTCAGATAGATCTTCTTCAAACATCATGGTAAAACATGCTCCAAGATCTTATTTTGAGGATTGAATGTTGATCCTCTGTTGTTGGTGCAGTTGGTACAAATAGATCAGCTTCATCCTCGTCAGAATCTGAATAATAAAAGTCAAATTGAGACTTTACCGGTTCGGGCTCCTGAACTGATACCTCTGGTTGTTGATACTGCTCAGCCTCTTCCTCTGTTGAAGTGTCATTGTGAAATGATTGGTATTTGAAGGCTCCATCAGTGTCATTTGAAACTGGTTCTTGAGGTATGTAGTCCTGATTTTCTGTGAATTGTCTCATTTGATCTGTCATCCTCTGAATGAATTCTGATTGTCTCTGAATACTTTCAAATTGTTTCTGGCTTGTTTCAAGCATTGTATCTAACTTTTCTTTTTGTTTCTTGAACATATCTTCGAGCATGTTCAGCAACTGATCTTCCTCTGATGGTTCTGGTTGTTGATGAAGATCATAGGTAGATGGTGGATAAGATGGAAAATGTGGTTCTGTGAAATGTGATGGCTCGTCATAACAAGAAGGATCTTGATAGCTCTGCCACCCTGGATGGTATTTGTATTTGCAATAATCTCTAGGGTGGTTACCATTACAAATGTCACATCTCCCCATTGCGTTTTGTTTAGCAAATGTGGTATTGCTTGGTTCTGGCATCCAGTGATAATTGTTGGGCTGGACAACAGGCCTCAGAAAACCGGACTGTTGCTCCCAAATTTGGGGTGTATTTTCTAGTAAAGCTCGTGATCTCTCAATCTCCCAATAAAGTTCCATTTTTCAATCACCTGAAAATAAAAGAAGTAAAAATTACAGATAAAGAAATTAGATACAAGTAAATTAGATAGCTTCAAAATTAACAACTCAAGAAATATAAGTCCCGGCAACGGCGCCAAAAACTTGACCGGCGTAAACACACACGTATAACGCAAGCGCACGTATCGTTCAAGTAGTATAAAAATATCGATCCCACGAGGACTTAATTCCTACTGTTGTTATTAATTGTTGAATCTATTTATTTACAAATATCTAATTAAATGGATAAGAGAGATTTGTTTGTTTGATTGGTTGAATGGCTTTACTAAATAAATAAATAAATAAAAAGACAAAAGAAAATACTAAAGAAAATACAAAAGACACAAAGATCTAGGGTTGTGATTTCTTCCAATACCATTTTAAAGATGAAGTGATTATTATATAGAAGGGTAAAACATTGATTTATTAACCTGGAACACGAAATTATGCGAAAGCATCTGTCGATGGTCAGACACAAATACCCAGTGTAACCCAATTGAACCATATTCCTATGTCAACCACATTATCTGGATTCATTAAGATTGAGTTCCAATTATGGCTACCCTCGCCCGACAGGTATATTCCTATCCTGTAAGGAAATCTATTAAAGGGTTATATATCCTCAAGGAAGATCGTGGGCTATTGAGTCTAAGGTCTTAAACTTAAAATCCCTATGTCTAGTTCATTTTAAGTTTACCTAATCAATTTTATTAATGGCCAATTAATAAAAAGCATTAGATTAAGACTCAATAAATAAATCTTTATAATACCCAAACTATAATCTAACCCTTATAAACCGGTGATATTGAAATTCATCACAACCCCAGATAACTATTTAGTTACAACACATAACTAGGACTAATAACTGAAAAATAAAAGACATAAAGTAAAATACTAAAAAAAAAAGTAAAGACAAAAGTAAAAAGTAAAATAAAATGCTAAGGTAAAAGGAATTACTTTTACTACTACTTATTTAGAAATCTCCCATAAAATAATATATAAACTTGTTATAATATTACCAACCGACCAATCTGGCGGTATCCTGATTAAGTCAAATTAAGTCCAACCAGCCATATAGGCGGTAATATTTGTCCATAATCCAGCCATAAAGGCGGTACCAAAATAAATTTACCAACCGACCAATCTGGCGGTATCCTTGATTAGTCAGGTTTAAACCAGATTAAATTGAATTGCCACCGACCAATATAGCGGTATCCTTTATTAATCAGTATTTTAAATAGTGAATATATTATTTTTAAGGGAGATTAATCTAAATAGTAACAGTAAAAGAATTACCTTTCACCCTAGCTTGGGAAATTACCTCCTCATTAATGAAAAGTAAAAACTGAAAAATTAAAGAAAGAAAAGTACTGTGCGTAAAAGTAAATCGCGGAAAGTAAAAACTGAAAAGTAAAGAAAAGAAAGTGCGAAACTGAAAATTAATTACTGAAAACTAAAAATAAACAAACTAGATACAATCTACTTATTTATTCATTAAGAATTTCAAAGAAGAAAGTATCAATTTTACAAATGAAATGACTTGGTATTTATAGGCAAAATTTTGCCTCCATCAATCATCCATCAAATTCTCCACCAAATCCATTATTAATTTCTCCACTAATTACTCCACCAAATCCATAATTGCTCCACTAATTGCTTATCTTGTTTGGTGTTGATTTGATAATTTTTATTAATTATTAATTAATTAATATTTTGCTTTGAAAATGATTGATAATGACTTTTAATAATTACACTCCACACACTTCTGGATGGTTCATCAATTTCGGTCATGAAATCATCCAATTTGAAAATATTTTCTCTTTCAAAGTTGTAGATCGTTGAGTCTTCTTTAATCTGGAACTTGAATCAGCTCAATCCGATATCGGAGTAAAAGGTTATGCCCAAAATACGACAGATGCGCAAAACTGGAATTTCCAAAACTGCACTTCGTCAAAACGCCCTTTCAAGTTTCCAATCTCCAAAATTAATATATCAAGTCCAATAATTGCCCTTATTTGATCCACATTTCATCCTAAATGATTTCATTGAGTCCCGATATTATTTTATCTGCAAAATAAAATAAAACATATCAAAACGTTCATCAAACCCGAGAAACTAAACAAAATATTAAGTAAAAGGGGCGGTAAATATTGATATATTTTCCGCTCATCACATATCATTTCACCACCAATTGTGCACGATATCGTTCCACTTGATCATTGTTATCTCGCTTGATCTTGTAGACCCATTTATTACCAATGGATTTTCTTCCACATGGTAATGGTACTAGATCTCATGTATTGTTTGTGCAAAGCTTCCATTTCTTCTTGCATTACTGCCATCCATAAAGATGTATTTACATCTTTTGTAGCTTCATGGAAAGTTGATGGCTCTCCATCCTCTATTAGAAGACAGTATGTAATGTTACTCTTCGTATCATACTTTGAGTGCCATCCTGGAGGTCTTCTCTCTCGAGTTGATCGACGAACTTCAGAAGCTTCAAACTCAATTGGTTCTGGTACCTCGTGCTCTGGTGCTACTTTAGAAGAATCTGAATATTATTGTTCTGGATTATTTTCTACCAGTACTGTTGTAGTATATGAACTTTCTTTTGAAGTGCTATCATGTCTTTCTTTCTGTAGTTGATCTTCTGCAAATATCACATCTCTGCTGATGATGATCTTGTGGGTAGTAGGATCCCACAAGCGATACCCCTTTACTCAATCAACATAACCCAAGAGAATATATTTTCTAGATTCTGGATCTAGCTTTGTTCTTTCTTGATCGTTGTACATCATGTACATAAGACAACAAAAAATGTGAAGAGATGAGTAATCAGCTGGATTTCCGCTCCACATCTCCATCAGTGTCTTCAAATCATTGGCAGTTGATGGAGATCTATTTACAACATAACATGTTGTATGAACTGCTTCTGCCCAAAAGCACTTTAGTAGACTAGCTGTTTTAAGTATAGCTCTTACTCTTTCCAGCGGCGTTCTATTTATCCTTTCTGGCACCCCATTTTGTTGAGGAGTGTATGGTGTAGTAGTATGCCTTTTGATGCCTTCTTGCTGACAATATACATCAAAATCCTTGCTGCAATATTCTCCTCCATTATCTATCCTTAGACACTTGATTATCCTTTCAGTTTCAACTTCAATTTGTGCTATGAAGTTTTTGAAAACTAACATCACATCTGACTTGTTTTTGATCAGGTACACCCAACATCTTCTAGAAAAGTCGTCAATACATGATACAAAATATTTTGCTTTCGATAGAGATTGAATCGGTGCTTCCCAAACATCAGAGTGAATCAACTCTAAAATGATTTTACTCCGAGCACTTGACTTGGTGAATTTTAATCTGTTTTACTTACTTGTAACACAATGCTCACAAAACGGTAGAATGACTGCTTTCAAGCTTGGGAGTATCTTTTGATTGACGAGAATTTGCATTACTTATTCTGACATGTGGCATAGTTTTTGCTGCCACAACATAGAAGCTTCCTCTCCAAAATCCAGTGATGCTACCGATGCAGTTGCTTCCTAAATTGAGTCTTCCAAAAGCATATACAAGTTTTCTGAGATCTTTTCAGCCTTCAAGACTGTAAGTACTCATTTCACCATTTTTAATACCCTATTTTCATCAACGATATTTTATCCAAGGTCATCTAACTGTCCAACAAACATAAGATTTTTCTTCATTCCCACAACATGTCGAACATCTTGTACAATACGAATAGTACCATCGTACATCTTTATTTTGATGGCTCCAATCCCAACAATTTTCAAGGCATGATCATTGCCTAGAAAAATCGATCCTCTAGAGACAAGCTCATAATGATAGAACTATTCTATCCTAGAGGTCATGTGCCATGTTGCTACAGAATCAACCAATCATGCATCACTTAATTGTTTTCTGTTATCATTGGACGCCATTGCTATAGTTGGGTTCTCTAAGAACATGCCAATAATCTATTTAAGCATAAATAAGTGTGAATACTCAAAGTAAGATTGCGGAAAAGATACTCACTTTGATTGGCTATATGGATATGTAGATAACAAAATTTTTGCTCCTTTGTGCAGTATTCCAAACTCCTCTTTGATTGTATGGTTGAGCTCCAAGCTTTGAATCAAGAATTCCAAACTCTATGGATTGTTTCCCTATCACCTTTGTAGACTCCTTTAAGTGCTAGATTAGGAAACATTTGTTACAAAATTTCCTTATCACCAAGAGCAACTCTCGGCAATGTGCAAAGAGAAGAGAGTGGGATGCATTCACGGTGAAAGAGAAGAAAACAAAGTGATGAGTGATATGTTTTTATTTTCCAAAATCAAAGTAAGTAATACCAAATCTCAAAGTTTGGTAAAGGTCACTCACCTTTCAAATAAAATAATAGAAGTGTGTTTTGCAAGTTAAAAAATCATCTAACAACTTCTATCACCAAAAAGTGATGAGATTGACTAGTGATGTGACTTGATGTGGGCCCCACTTTAATTCAAAATCCGAGTGACCCGCTAAACACATTCCGGGCTCGGGTTCGTTAATTCCGAATTAACAAATTTTTCGTTGCGACGTTAATTTAATATTAAAGTCGCTTACGAATTAATTCTAAATTAATTCGTTCGCCCGAAATAAAATTCAATTTTAATTCCGTGTTGAAATCTAATTTCAATTAATATATCGAATATATTATTTTAATCAATTAATTCCAAACTAATCGTTCTCTCTATTTTAATCGAATTTTATCCCAGATAAATTCTCGTCGCAATTAATCCTAGATTAATTTTCTCTCTCTTTTAATTAATCCCAAATTAATTATGTTCGAGTCAAACGTCATCGATGAACCTTCAGAAAGCGACCCATGAGATTCCTGGATATGTTGGCAGTAAATCCGGTCGTCGGACTATCCGAATATGTGCGTACCCGGTACCACGTTCTAACAGATTTACAAGACATGATTGGCTTCTAGCAAAGCGCCGTGCCTACCCAATTCTCCAAAAATATTCATTTAAGGAATATATAATCTTTGTCAGGCGTAGTATACGTAGTATTGCATATTGCGATCCAGTATCGGATGTCACATGCAAGGCCTGGGGCTGAAATTGTGTATGCCCCGTACAAAGCATATATCGGATCACAAGCAACTAGTCTCTTTAATCGGATAATCATGACCTTGTCATATTATCCCGATAGTTCCAACATAATACAGTACTAGTTATGTATCCATGCATGATCATCATCTCCATATGACTGAAGTGATACTTCCATCTTGACATCACACCCAAAACACTACGATTCTCAATAAACCCACAAGAATCGTACACAGAACCTGTTAAAGCCCCGGACGACCAAAACCAAAGCGTATTGATTGTCGCAAGTATTAGCGATGCAAGTCTCAGGTTAATACCAAATACATCAACCCTGATTCGGATTCCCATAGACACATAGTCATACTACCAATGGGATTCTGAGGGGTCTATCCAGAGCGAAGCTGTTCCCATACCATCGGTAAACACAACCTCCTATCACACTTGCATAAGTATCCAATACTTAAATATATGAGAACTATGCCGTTATGCTTCCACAACGCACACAAGTGCAATACTAGTTTATTCCGTATTATCGATGTCCAGTCTCGATAATACTACGACTAGGGATATTTAATGATTAAACCTTCATGGATTGATACTGTCTCATATCTTATAATCTGGAACTAATCATAAGGACTTTTATCATTTATATATTCAAGTAATCTAATTACAAAATAATAAGATAGCAATTTCCTTTGTCACATAGTTAATTTGTACAAAAAACCACAATGTCTTTTACAAATAGTGACGCCATGGGTCATAATTGTCCAACAATCTCCCACTTGGCCTATAGCCAGTCACTCAAGTATCTAACACCTGAACTATGTACATGTCGCTCAAACTTTTGCTGAGGAATAACTTTCGTCAGCGGATCTGTAATGTTGTCATCTGATGCGACCTTCTCGATCTTCACATCGCTACGATGTATGATCTCACGAATCAGATGGAAACATCGAAGAACATGCTTGGATTGTAGATGAGACCGTGGTTCCTTAGCCTGCGCTATAGCTCCGTTATTGTCACAATATAAAGGAACGGATTCAGCTGCTAACGGAACTACTCCTAATCCAATTAGGAATTTACGAATCCAAACTACCTCTTTTGATGCCTCAGCTGCAGCGATTTATTCCGCTTCTGTTGTTGAATCGGCAACAGTCTCTTACTTGGAAGATTTCCAGCTTACTGCTCCGTTGTTCAAACAAAATATGTACCCGGATTACGACTTACAGTTGTCTTTATCGATTTGGAAACTTCTCAAGTTCTCCATCTCCATAGATTAAGAATACATTCCTAGTTCGTCTAAGATACTTAAGGATGTTCTTAACTGCAACCCAGTGAACATCACCTGGATCGGCTTGATAACGACTACACATGCTCAAAGCATAGGAGACATCAGGTCGCGTACATATCATGGCATGCATGATCGATCCGACTGCAGAAGCGAACGGGATCCGACTCATGTTGTCTCTCTCATCTTAAGTTTTAGGACACATGTCCTTAGATAGAGAGACGTCATGTGACACTGGCAACAGTCCCCTCTTAGACTGTTTCATGTTGAATCTCTTCAACACTTTGTCAATATATGTGCTCTAGGAGAGTCCAAGCAGCTTTCTAGATCTATCCCGGTAGATCTTTATTACCAGAATAAAGGCTGCTTCTCCCAGATCTTTCATGGAGAATTTTAATGAAAGTCAAGCTTTCACCGATTGTAGCATGGGAATGTTATTGCCAATAAGCAATACATCATCAATGTAAAGGACAATGAATGTCAGTGCGTTCTCACTAACCTTCTTATATACACAATGATCATCCTCGTTTTGAATGAAATCATATTCTTTTATGATCTCATCAAAACGTTGGTTCCAAGAACGCGATGCTTGCTTCAATCCATAAATGGATCGATTTAACTTGCAAACCTTGTTCGTATGTTTTGGTAAAACAAAACCTTCAGGCTGTTACATATAAACATCCTCCAAAAGGTTTTCGTTAAGGAAAGCGATTTTGACATCCATCTGCCATATTTCGTAATCAAAATATGCAGCAATAGCAAGCATTACCCGAATGGATTTAATCATGGCAACAGGTGAAAAAGTTTCGTCGTAATCAACACCATGTCGTTGACGATACCCTTTCGCTACAAGCCTAGTTTTGTACATTTGTATGTTGCCATCCATGTCGGTCTTCTTCTTGAAGACCCATTTGAAACCAATAGGATTTACGCCTTCTGGTGCATCAACCAGTGTCCAAACTTAGTTGGTGTACATGGAATCCATTTCGGATTTCATGTAATCTTGCCATAAACCGGAGTCGATACCTTGTATCGCTTCCTCATACGTAGCCAGTTTGTCTTCCTCAATAAGATTAATATCCACATGAGGTGAGATCAGAAACCCATACCTCTTAGGTTATTTTTTTACTCTCTCCGACCTACGATGTTCTTGTGTATTAGAAGTTTGTGGTACAGTCTCATCCTTGATGAACTGTTAGTGTTCCGTTAAGGAATCGATGCCAGGAACAGTCTCACTCCGATTTTCATCGAGTTCTACTTTCCTCCCACTTACCACATTATTTAGGAATTTCTTTTCGAGGAAAACCGCATGTAGAGCAACAAATACTTTGTTCTCTTGTGGGTGGTAGAAGTAATATCATTTGGTTTCCTTAGGATAACCTACAAATAGACACTTATCCGATTTGGGTTCTAGTTTGGTACCATCTAAACATTTAACGTATGCCCAACATCCCTAAATCTTCAGGAATGAGAAACCCGGTTTCTTTCTTGTCCATATTTCATATGGAGTCTGTTGAACAGACTTTGATGGAACCTTACTCAAAATAAGTATTGCATTGTTCAATGCATATCCCCAGAAGGAAATAGGTAGCTCTGTGCGACTCATCATCGACCTTACTATGTCCAATAAAGTTCAGTTTCTCCGTTCGGACACATCGTCTAATTAAGGTATTCCGGGAGGAGTCCACTGTGAAATAATACCATACTCTTTCAAGTAATCGAGAAACTCATTGCTCAAGTATTCTCCACCACGGTCTGACCGTAATATTTTATTACTTTTACCGGTCTGTTTTTCTACTTTGTGTCCAAACTCTTTGAATTTCTCAAAAGTTTCCGACTTGTGTCTCATAAGCTACACATAACCATAAAGCGATGCATCATCCGTAAAGGTTACGAAGTATTCATATCCACCTCTAGCCTGGCTAGACATGGGCCCACATACGTCACTATGAACGAGGGCTAACAGTTCGGTGGAACATGCACCTTTACCGCTAAAATGTGTTTTAGGCATTTTGCCTAATAAACAAGATTCGCAGATGTCATATGAATTTGGATCAAATCCTTCCAAGTACCCACTCTTCGAAAGTGTGGATATGCGAGTCTTGTTGATGTGTCCCAGACGACAATGCCACATATAAGTTTCATCTTTGTTACTTAAATTAAGTCTTTTGTTTGTTACATTATATGTTTGAGATTGATTTATATTCAAAATATTAATACCATTATTCATATCATCACTACATATCTCAATATCATATTTTATACACAAAACCCCCAGTGTTTCTTAATACAAAAGTATGCCCACATTGGGCTAATAAAAAAAACAGAAATAATATTCATAGGCAAACTAGGTACATAATAACAGTCTGATAGATTTAGTACATGCCCTGAGGGTAGTTCCAAAATGTAGGTCCCAACAGCCAAAACAGCGACTCTAGTCTCATTTCCAACTCGGAGGTCTATCTCTCCTGAAGCCAGTCTCCTGCTAATCTGCAGATTATGCACATCAGTACATATATGAGTATCACAACCAGAATCAAAAATCCAATTTTTAAAACTAGAAGTAGACATGTTTATTTCTATAACAAACATACCAGAAGTCGGTGCCTTGCCCGCTTTGATTTCCTTCATGTGCACCTTGTACTCACGGCAGTCACACTTCCAGTGACCTCGTTTGCCACATTATAGGCAGACATCTTGGGATTTGTCTTTTGTCTTCCCATAAGACTTTGACGGTTTGGCCTTACCCTTCTTCTTCTTCTTCTTCTTTACACCTCCAGTAGCCTTCGGCCAAGCCTTGGAAGACTGAGATGTTGAAGCGAAGTGCGCCTCGCGCTTCTTGCCGTTCAATAGCTCTTTTTCTGCTTCATGCAGCATTGCCATCAACTCTCCAAGAGTATGGTCTTGGTTCATCATATTGTAGTTTATGGTAAACCCGCTCCAGCTATCAGGAAGAGACTGCAAGATCAAATCTGCAGAAGTCTCAGCCTCAAAAGTTATGCCTAGCTGACCCAGCTGTTTGATGTCAGCAATCATCTACGACACATGGTGCTCGACAAATGTACCCTCTGACATTCGAGAGCGAAAGAGCTTCTTCTGTAATTCATACCTTTGCGATCTAAGGCTAGATCGATGAAGGTCCTTCAATTTTGCCATCATAGTATAGGGATCCAATCCCTTGTTATGGCGATGAAATTGAGGGGTCATTGCAGCGAGCATGACGGATTGAGTAGTTGAGTTGTCATCGCTATGAGTCTTCCAAAGCTCAAGCTCAAGCGGCTGCTCAATTCCTGGCTTAGGCCCGAGAGGTCTCTCTATCGTATATAGCATCTTCTCGGCCCTCAGGACAATCCTGAGGTTCATATCCCAGTCAGGAAAGTTCACACCATTAAAGACATTTTCGCCCATGATAATGTCTCTAACCTCGACCTTTCCAGCCATCTTAATTGCAATAGTATAACTATTCAATTAACGATTTTTGGGTATAGTCCAACTGTTACAATAAAAATAATAAAATATTACTCCAACTAATAAATATATAAAATGATGAAATAATTTGAAAGCGCGTATTGGCAAGTATTTGAACGAAATTGTAAATTCAATACTAGCCTCCCAATATTTTTCGGCGAGCCTCTAACCCTCTGTTGAGTACTCGTGAAACCTAGTTTCCTAGTGGGCTAGGATCCCGTTAAATAACACACAACCTTGACTTTGGCCAACAAGTTGTATGATATATAACTAGGTAGATCTCTAAGATCAATTGGATGTCATCCAATCCCTAGATCTGGTAGGTGGACCTCCAAGTCCGAAATATATATACAATATATATGCCAATATATCCAATATATTTTCCTAACCTTTTCCTCAGAATCAACTAAGCCTTGGCTTTGGCTCAACAAGCTTAATGATTCCAGTTAAGCGAGACCCATTGACGGTGGGAAAGCTTCGTAATCCACGTCGATGAATAAGAAGTGACCTTGACTTTGGCCAACAAATCACAACTTGCCCAAGACATGCGATATGGAACAAAGCTTTCGTGGTTCAAACACATCCGCGATGGACATTGATCTTGACTTTGGCCAACAAACCAATGCCAATCTTGGATCTTGAGAAAAACCACTCAATGGAAGGAAAACGCTTAATATTTGATTGAGGGTTTTTTCGCGTAAATTGGCAACCAATTTATTATCTTTGATTAGGTCTCATCATACACCCTTAAGCATGAATTCTAAAAGCATAATAAGGCGCGAAATAAATAATAACGATATGCGGATGGATATTTAAAAAATTGTTCCTAGAACAAATCTTTCCATTTCCTCTCCCCGGCTAGCACTATTCTAACTTCTACCCAATTACATAATACAATAAAGAAACCTCATTAACATTGAGGGGAATTGGTGAGAAGAGAATTACAAAGAGTCAATAGATAAAGGCTGGACTCGCAGGTCCAATTAAAAAAATTGTAAATTTATTACAATAATTTCCAAAATTGCCCTCACCCATCTAATATCCATCTGATATACATTATTCATACAATACATCCATGTATTCACACAAAGCATGTTATTCAATCAATCTAATCTAATCAATTAATCTTTGAATTAAGTGATCATCCAATGTTCAAACAACGATTTGATTTGCGCGAGTCCAACTCGTTTAAGAATAAGTACTCAAAGTGCATATTCTTGAATTATATCGAACTACAATTTTAAATCCAATTTAATTTGTATTCAATACTAATTCATATTTAATTCCAAATTAAATAATTACACTTAATTATGTCTCTTTTAGACTTAGATTCTAAATTCAATCTTAATGGGTCTCAAAGGCCCAATTAACTTCCAATGTGTAGACATTGCATTTTTACATGTGAAACCCGATGATGAGTCTCAGTTGGAGGCACTACTTTTTTAGTCGAGGAAGTTGCGGGAAACGATCGTCGGAAGGGAATCAGCATTTTGTTAGTTTTTATTCGCTGGATTAGCTTCGGGTTCGCTTGTTGGACCTCCGTGTTAAAACACATGTCACAAATTAAAAATAATTAAAACATTTAAAACACATGTCACAAATTTTAATTAAAACCAATTGAAATTAAATTAAAGTTAAATACCAAAATTAAATAATTCACTTCCAAGTTAAAATACAACATCAAAACCACCTAGCCAAGCCCACCCACCTAACCAGGCCCACCTAAATTAAAACATTAACTAAATAAAATATTAATTAAATTAAATAAATAAATAAAATATTTACCAAACACAAAATAAGTATATGCCTAATATAAACTAATCAAATATAATCATTCCTAACTAAATAATATATTTACCAATCTAAAATATTTGACTTCCTAATCAACACCAATCTAATCTTGTAACTTCCTAATTTAAAATATTTTGTCCCCCCTCAATCTTGTGTATACCATTCTTGAAAAGCCTAAATTAGAAACCAAGATCCCTTCCTTGTGAGACAAGGAAAAACCCTAATTGACTAATATATAAATAACACAAATTTCCAAACGAAAGGAGAACACTCACGGCCAAATAGAAAAAAAACTACAAACACAAAAATACAAAGAGAAAATAAACCCTAATCGCCACTAGCCAGATGCCATGAACCACCAGCCTTCATTCCTCACTCACGAAAACAAAAAATAAATCCACTTCATCAGCCCAGTTTTGCCACACCCTGAACGCAAAATCATATGATGATCACCCACTGCCCTTAACCAAGAAACGCATAGCCACTCATACCTGCCCCCCACTTCAGACTCATGCACAAACTCACCAACTCCTCCACAAACCGACACCTCACATGAGACTACTCTCCACGAAACTCTTCACAACGTCTCGCCACCTGCCCCAAGCCTTCTCACGCCACCCCTCACAATGACACCACTCGTGTCCCTAAGCAACTAACCCTCAAAGCCCTTCCATTCACCTTCACGCCAATTACCAAACTAACGCCACAGTCCACTATCTTTGCCCTTAGACGAGGCCAACACTCTCGCCACGTAGTCCTATCGCAGCCCACAAGTCTTCACTTACAAACTGCGTCACGCCATCTCCACGTAACCAGCCATACACCTCCAACAGCCGCATATAACCGCTTCCCTGCCTAGCCAAATTGCCGAGAAACTGTCCACTACACCCCCCAAAACAGTAACAAAAACTTCCCCTAGAACCCTTCCAAAACTGCAGTCCAAACCAGTCCAAATAACCGCCAAAACTGTACCAAAAAACAGCAGCCCCTAACCTCCAAAAATTGCACAAACAGTAACCTAAATTACCTCAAAACAGTGAGCAGAAAATACAACCAAAACAGCAGCAAAATGGAGGCCAAACAGTAGCAAAACGGAGATAAAATAGCGAACAAAATAGCGAAACAGCGAGCTAAGACGCGAACCAGCGAACTAGAAAAGTTGCGGAGTTTTAACCCTTCCGATGGACGTGAAACGCGAGTTCGAAAGTCGACATAAAAAGTTAGACCTGAGGGTATTTTCCACATTCGTTTTTTGTTTCATTTTTATTATTCATTGAGTAATATTTGCATGATTGTTATGTTAAAAATGCATGTTGTGGCATTTGAGTAGATAAATATGCATGGATTATGAGATATTGTATGTTGTGGCTTTGGAATAAAATGAAAGATGTGTCAACTCTCGCGGTATATCGGATGAAAACCCGGACATAAATTTCATAGCCGATTCTGAATGGACGGTAGTATGATCTGTACTCGGGATACAACTCCATTTACCGCTTGAGTAAACGACATTTTCTTTTGTTTTATATTGCTTTGATTTATTTATTTTTCGTCATTTGAATTCCGCATGTTATTTGTATGCATGATGCAATCGAACGCATGGGCTTAGTAAGTTGGATTAAAGGTCCTCTATTTGGAGGGGTTAAAATCCTTTACCACGATGCTTTGCCGCGCCGGTTGATGTGTGTTCGGTTGGATGTAAGATATGTTCAATCGGGCATACTAAGTTTGATATGATTGTATTTATTTTTGTATGCATGATGCAATCGAGCGCATTGGCTTAGTAAGTCGATTAAAGGTCCCCCTATTTGGAGGGGTTAAAATCTTTTACCACGATGCTTTGCCGCGCCGGTTGATGTTGTTCGGTTGGATGTAAGACATGTTCAATCAGGCATACTAAGTTTGATGTTATTGCCTTAATTTTTTTGTATGCATGATGCAATCGAGCGCATGGGCTTAGTAAATCGGATTAAAGGTCCCATATTTGGAGGGGTTAAAATCTTTTACCACGATGCTTTGCCGCGCCGGTTGATGTGTGTTCGGTTGGATGTGAGATATGTTCAATCGGGCATACTAAGTTTGATATGATTGTCTTTATTTTTGTATGCATGATGCGATCGAGCTCATGGGCTTAGTAAGTCGGATTAAAGGTCCCCTATTTGGAGGGGTTAAAATCCTTTACCACGATGCTTTGCCGCGACGGTTGATGTGTGTTCGGTTGGATGTAAGATATGTTCAATCGGGCATACTAAGTTTGATATGATTGTCTTTATTTTTGTATGCATGATGCGATTGAGCGCATGGGCTTAGTAAGTCGGATTAACGGTCCCCTACTTGGAGGGGTTAAAATCCTTTACCACAATGCTTTGCCGCGCCGATTAATGTATATTCGGTTGAATGTAAAATGTGTTCAATCGGGTATACGAAGTCCGATATCATTGTCGTTACTTTATATATATGCATTAAGTTGATTGCACATGGGCTTAGTAAGTGCGATTAAAGGTCCTCTATTTTTAGAGATTAAAGTCCTTTATCACGATGCTTTGCCGTGCTTTTAGCCCGTTATTATTTATTAGGTGTCATCAATTCATCCGTTCATGTATGTGTCATATTGTTTACTACATTTTGGAGGTCACTGCTGTAACCTCGTTCGAACGCGTTCCGAAACGCCGCACGAACGCGTTCCGAAACGCCGCACGAACGCATGTTTTCTGTCTGGCCCCGTTCGAACGCGTTATCAATTGCTATACGAACGTAAACCTTTCTATTTACCGTTCGAACACGTTATCAAACGCTATACGAACGCGAACCTTCTGTTTACCGTTCGAACGCGTTTACGAACGCTACACGAACGCGAGTACACTGAATTGAGTCATTTTCATCACATGTGTGTTTGTATCCATATTAGTTATATTTTTTTGCGCCACGCCATATCATGTTTATCCCATTGGTTGCATCATTTACCTTCGTCTTGGTTTAACATATTACAATTCATATATCCATGTCATGACAGCATTTGAGTATTATTTCTTGTGGTATATGGGATGGAAACCCAGACATAAATTCCGTAGCCGATTCCGAATGGACGGTAGTGCGGTCTGTACTTGGGATACAACTCCACGTACCACTTGGAAAAGTGCTCACATGTGTGCTTGTGTAGTTAATGTGTGTGCTTGTGTTTTCTTGAATACAATATGCCAATGAAGTTGTATGTTCGTTGCTACTTTGATGTATTTTCAAGCATGCAATCTTAGATGTGAAATATATGTAAATTCAGGTGTAAGTTTTATTTTTGTGCATATGGATTTAGAAGCATGATACTCTTGGAAATAAGTGTTACTTAAGCTTGATTAAATTATTACACAAATCGTTTTATTATAAGTGACATAAGTAAGGGACTATTCCGAACCCAACGGTTTGAGGTCTTCCCTTGCGAGGGGTGAGTGCGGCCTTAAATCTCATTTTCCCGGTTCACACCGGGTGGCGACTCCATTATTCTCCGGTTTAGTCCCCGGTGGCTACTCCATACTCCCAACTAGGCCGCGAGCCTAGAACAACATGCGTCGCCCAGTTCCTGTGTCCACAGTCTGGCGACTCCACTGGGGATAGAGAATCGGCCCCGAAATATTGTCTTGTAATGTTTGGATTTATGTTCTAATTGACTGCGTCTATAGTGGATGAAATGGGGGTTTAATGAAGGGCATTTTGAGGCTAGGTAATGGTTTGGTGTCTTCCTTCATTCACTACCTTTCTAGAAGGAAAAGCTGTGAAGGCACCTAGATAGCCATCTACTCGTAGCCTATTGTGATGGACTAATTTGGAGGACTCGTTGTTTATTCCTGACACCAACGATTAGAGCCTAAGAGGCTTGGGTATTTAAGTGAGCCTCGCTCCACCTTCCCTTGGGGAATCTACAACGGGAAATCCATTTGACAGTCATCACACACCATAGCTCATTGGCACGTTCCTTAGTGTATAAAAAGGGGTGCGCTCACTTGGTTGCTCGAACCCTTGATTGGGGAGACCTAGTTGTGAGCCATCCTTTGCCGATGAGAGCCTTTGTCTACACTCCTACGAACCCACCCATAGACCGGGATTGTATGTTAAAGTAACAATTATTTCCTTGAGTATGAGCTTGTGGACCATCCTCATTTGGATACAGTTGGACCATTGTCAGAAATGCGGACTTGCTGGGCCATTTAAACTGGGGCGAGTTCGTAGCTTATGACCATTGGACCCAAAGCTTCTGAAATGTTGATGGGCCATTCCGTAGAAATTATTACTTTATGTTTTCATTATATTTTATGCTTGTGTTTGGGAATATCGTCGTTTGGATCCATTTGGACCATTTGTCATGGGATATGAGCTTGTTGGGCCATTTAAACCGGGACAAGAACGTATTTTATGACGATTTGGCCAAAGGCTTCTAAGTGTTGATGGACCACTTTGTAATTGTGTTCGAAACATTACCATTTGGATTTAGTTGGGCTCTTTGCCATGAGATGTGAACTCATTGGGCCATTTAAACTGGGACGAGTTCACTCCTATGACAGTTAGCCCAAAAGCTTCTAAAATGATAACGGGCCGATTTGTTTGAAAATTTTAGTTGATTTAGTATGTTATATATGTTACATGCATGACATGCACTCATGCATACACGCATCATGCTAACCCCATTTGTGTTAAAAAAAGCCATCATAGATACTCGTTGGGTTGGGGGAAAACTTGTCCGAAGACCATCAGTCAATTAGAATGAGTCAGCCAATGAGGGATCCCGTCTGGATCAATTAGAGACCAAAATAACAGGAATTGTTGAGATATTGCAAGCTCTGACTAATGTTGTGACCAGTTTGACCGCACTTTGTATAGCCGATAACAGAGAGATGAACAATCAGAATGGAAAGACCATCGGGGAACCTTCGGAGACCAAACTCCCTCCTTCCGATATCGCCTCTATCAGAAACAGACGATTCTCCAATCTTGGTAGACCTTTGTCAAAGGTGTTTAAGAAACTGAAGATGCAAGGACTTCTAAAACCCTTAAAACCTAGACCATTTCCTAACCCTGTGCCACCCTACCTCAACCTAAATCAGTATTGTTACTTCCACCAAGAAAGGGGCCATGAAACTAATAACTTCATCCGCCTTAGGCATGAAATCCAAAACCTCATTGATGCCCATAAAATACCGAACCCGGAAAAAGAACAAGTCAACATACACAGAAAACCTCCACATACCCACATTATTGACTCCGGCCTACCCGACAATCTTGTCTTCCCAACCCACAACTACCAAACTTCTTGCACGGGGATACGAGGAGGCAACAGTGGTAAAAGTGAAATAAAGCAAAGGGAGGATCTTTGGGAAAACTTCTCAGACAGTGATGAGACGGGGGTTGCAAAAGGGAAAAGTGAATGGGAAGAAGAACTACTGTACCTGGAGAAATTGATGGTTGAAGGAAATAAGAAAGCAAGGGAAAATAAAGTTTCAATTTATGGAGATGTTTGTCTCCCAGATCTTATTTAGTTGTGATCCAGCATTTATTAATAGAGACATTGATTTTGTCTATTTGTTCAAACCTTTCCTTAATGATAATAAAGATGTTCATTTCGTTAACTTTGCCTGAGTCTCTGCAACATAAGTATATTGGACAAAAGTATTCAACCTTGGTACTATAGTACTCAGTGATATTTCGAACCCTGTGAATTTTTGGAAGAAACGAGTAGAAAAGACAGGATAACCATTCAGTAATGGGAAACGGGACAGTGAGACTGTCGGATTTAGATGAGAATGAGTTCACCGAGCCGATCGACGTGGACAGATTGAAACAGTACTTTACTAGAGGAAGAAAAGACCGAGCAGTCACCAAGGGAATTGGCGGAAGACCTAACCCGACGGGATAAGAAACACATGCATGCATGCATACACGTAACCCATTTTGCATTCCTTTTGTGTTTGTTTTGTTTTATGTTCGCAGGTTTTGAAGAAGAAAATAGAAAGCGGCAAAAGACAGGCCATTCAGAAACAGTGAAAGCACAATATCGGATTCGGGTGATAATCCTAGGGCTGAGGCCCATGTTGGTGACAGATGCGGGTAGTAATTTGAGGGTTGAGACCCACATTGATGTTGGTATTGAGGAGGAATCCTAGGGTTGAGGCCCACATGAGTTTGAGTTTCGGGAATGGATCTCGGGGGGTGAAGCCCATATTATCAGAAGATGACGGAAGAATTCTGTGGAATGAGTGAAAAAAAATGAATGAGAGAGAGAAATCTTTGATAGTTAGACGTATGTCCGGTGATGACATTATTTGTTGTAGGGAGAAGCTTGAGAAACGATTAGTACGAGACGTGCTCTCATCCGGTATTCTGAATAGATTGATCTCAATTGGACTCGCGAGCACTTGATTACGGGATCTCAACAGTGGAAACCTGAGTGGTTGGCAAGATGACTAGCCGAAGGGATGATGGATCGGTGAATGATCGTTTTTCTGGATGTCCACCCTGGTTTACTTATGCTACGATATATGATATGGTTGGAAGCAAAGAAAGTCTCTAAAAAGAAAAGAAAAATAGACCGTCTATAACCGATAAGCGTGAAGCCACCCATGGGCGAGTATTAGGACCACCATGAGGAGAAATGCTACCTTAAAGGGTAGGTGTGTCAAAAAAAAATAATAATATAAAACGATGAAAAGAAAGAGACAAGAAAAGAAAGAGAAGACCATATCATGTTGAGTATGCCGAAGTAATCACAGAAAGTGATCAAGACATCCAGATTGGTTAGACCCACTGGTCCGATTCTCCGAAGCGAAATCATCAAGTTGGCTAACTTAAGGAAAATGTTGTGAAAGAACCTTTTGCACACACACACTAGGAGTCTAGTTCAGATCACCTATTCAGACGATTGGAGTTGAGCGTATCGAGTACTTTGAAGATTCTCCAGTTTTGACGCTCGTTGAGGACGAGAATATGTCTAGCTATCAGGATTATCTCATGAGAGGTATTTAATATGTTGAAATGACACATTAGCATCAGCATCAGTCTTGCCGGGTATGGCACTCTTGGGGCGAAGCCCACATTATCATTAACTCTGGTCGAGTGGCACTCTGGGGGCGAGGCCCATTTCCGTATCAGTTTGGGACGAGGTCCATATCAGTATCAGTTTGGGACGAGGTGCATATCAGTATCAGTTTGGGACGATGTCCATATCAATATCAGTTTGGGGTGAGGCCCACATCAGTATTAGCATAGGGGCGAGGCCCATATCAGTATTAGTATGGGGCTAGGCCCATATCAGTATCAGTTTTGGGGGCGAGGCCCATATCAGTAACAGTTCGGGGGCGAGGCCCATATCGTTATCAGAACCAGTCTTGCTGGGTATGGCACTCTAGGGGTTGAGGCCCATATCTTTATCAGTACTAGTCTTGCCGAGTATGGTACTCTGGGGGCAGGGCCCACATCCTTATCAGAATCAGTCCTGCTTGGTATGGCACTCTAGGGCCGAGGCCTACGTCATCATCAGTAACAGTTTTGAGGATGAGTCCCAGGGTCGAGGCCCGCAACAGTATCAGCAGTTTTGGGGATGCGTCCTAGGGTTGTACCCACTCCATCAGTATCAGCATTTTTGGGGATGCGTCCCAAGGTTGAGGCCCATATTTTATCATTAGTGTGGGGATGCGTCCCAGGGTTGAGGCCCACTTCATCATATCAGCAGTTTTGGGGATGCGTCTCAGGGTTGAGGCCCATATTTTATCAGCATTTTTAAGGATGCGTCCCAGGGTTGTGAACCCATATCATCAGCAGTTTTTGGGATGCGTCCCCGGGCCGAGGCCTATTTTGCCAGTAGTATTGGGATGCGTCCCAGGGTCGAGGCCCCCGTTGTCGGTTGCAGTTATTGGGATGCGTCCCAGGGTCGTGGACCCACTGCATCAGTTTGGGGATGCGTCCCCGGACCGAGGCCCATTTTGTCAGCGGTATTGGGATGCGTCCCAAGGTCGAGGCCCCCGTTGTCGGTTGCAGTTATTGGGATGCGTCCCAGGGTCGTAGACCCACTGCATCAGTTTGGGGATGCGTCCCCGGGCCGAGGCCCATTTGGTCAGCGGTATTGGGATGCATCCCAGGGTCGAGGCCCCCGTTGTCGGTTGTAGTTATTGGGATGCGTCCCAGGGTCGTGGACCCACTGCATCAGTTTGGGGATGTGTCCCCGGGCCGAGGCCCAGTTTGTCAGCGGTATTGGGATGTGTCCCAGGGTCGAGGCCCCCGTTGTCGGTTGCAGTTATTGGGATGCGTCCCAGGATCGAGGTCCACTGCATCATCAGCTCGGCGGAGCAGCAGGCAAGTCAGGTGGCAGCTGGCGATCCAGGTAAGTAAAAATGGATTGCATAACTTTGATAGGATTGTTCAAAGTCACACACTGCACAAGTCCCATCAAAGTGGGGGCAACTGTAGACATTGCATTTTTACATGTGAAACCCGATGATGAGTCTCAGTTGGAGGCACTACTTTTTTTAGTCGAGGGAGTTGCAGGAAACGATCGTCGGAAGGGAATCAGCATTTTGTTAGTTTTTATTCGGTGGATTAGCTTCGGGTTCACTTGTTGGACCTCCGTGTTAAAACACATGTCACAAATTAAAAATAATTAAAATAATTAAAACACATGTCACAAATTTTAATTAAAACCAATTGAAATTAAATTAAAGTTAAATACCAAAATTAAATAATTCACTTCCAAGTTAAAAATCAAAAACACCTAGCCAAGCCCACCCACCTAACCAAGGCCCACACGCCTATAGCCCCCTAATACACACCCAAATTAAATAATTATTAATTAAATTAAAACATTAACTAAATAAAATATTAATTAAATTAAATAAGTAAATAAAATATTTACCAAACACAAAATAAGTATATGCCTAATATAAACTAATCAAATATAATCATTCCTAACTAAATAATATATTTACCAATCTAAAATATTTGACTACCTAATCAACACCAATCTAATCTTGTAACTTCCAAATTTAAAATATTTTGTCCCCCCTCAATATTGTGTATACCATTCTTGAAAAGCCTAAATTAGAAACCAAGATCTCTTCCTTGTGAGACAAGGAAAAACCCTAATTGACTAATATATAAACAACACAAATTTGCAAACAAAGGGAGAACACTCACGGCACGGCGAAATACAAAAAAAACTACAAACATAACAATACAAAGAGAAAATAAACCGTAATCGCCACTAGCCAGATGCCATGAACCACCAGCCTTCATTCCTCACTCACGAAAACAAGAATAAATCCACTTTATCAGCTCAGTTTTGCCACACCCTGAACGCAAAATCATATGATGATCACCCGCTGCCCTTAGCCAAGAAACGCATAGCCACTCACACCTGCCCCCCACTTCAAACTCACGCACAAACTCACCAGCTCCTCCACAAACCGACACCTCACACGAGACTACTCTCCAAGAAACTCTTCACAATGTCTCGCCACCTGCCCCAAGCCTTCTCACGCCACCCCTCACAACGACACCACTCACGTCCCTAAGCAACTAACCCTCAAAGCCCTTCCATTCACCTTCACGCCAATTACCAAACTAACGCCACAGTCCACTGTCTTTGCCCTTCAACGTGGCCAACACTCTCGCCACATAGTCCTCTCGCAGCCCACAAGTCTTCACTCACAAACTACCTCATGCCATCTCCACGTAACCAGCCATAAACCTCCAACAGCCGCATATAATCGCTTCCCTGCCTAGCCAAATTGCCGAGAAACTGTCCACTACACCCCCCCAAAATAGTAACAAAAACTGCCTCTGGAACCCTTCCAAAACTGCAGTCCAAACCATTCCAAATAACCGCCAAACCTGTACCAAAAAACAGCAGCCCCTAACCTCCAAAAATCGCACAAACAGTAACCTAAATTACCTCAAAACAGTGAGCAGAAAATACAACCAAAACAGCAGCAAAACGGATGCCAAACAGCAGCAAAATGGAGATAAAACAGCGAACAAAATAGCGAAACAGCGAGCCAAGACGCGAACCAGCGAACCAGAAAGGCTACGGAGCTTTAACCCTTCCGACGGCCGTGAAATGCGAGTTCGAAAGTCGACATAAAAGGTTACACCTGAGGGTATTTTCCACATTCGTTTTCTGCTTCATTTTTATTATTCATTAAGTACTATTCGCATGATTATTATGTTAAAAATGCATGTTGTGGCCCTTGAGTAGATAAATATGCATGGATTATGAGATATTATATGTTGTGGCTTTGGAATAAAATGAAAGATGTGTCAACTCTCGCGGTATATCGGATGGAAACCCGGACATAAATTTCATAGCCGATTCCGAATGGACGGTAGTATGATCTGTACTCGGGATACAACTCCACGTACCGCTTGATTAAACGACATTTTCTTTTGTTTTATATTGCTTTGATTTATTATTTTTTGTCATTTGAATTCCGCATGTTATTTGTATGCATGATGCAATCGAGCGCATGGGCTTAGTAAGTCGGATTAAAGGTCCCCTATTTGGAGGGGTTAAAATCCTTTACCACGATGCTTTGCCGCACCGGTTGATGTGTGTTCGGTTGGATGTAAGATATGTTCAATCGGGCATACTAAGTTTGATATGATTGTCTTTATTTTTGTATGCATGTGCAATCGAGCGCATGGGCTTAGTAAGTCGGATTAAAGGTCCCCTATTTGGAGGGATTAAAATCCTTTACCACGATGCTTTGCCGCGCCGGTTAATGTATGTTCGGTTGGATGTAAGACATGTTCAATCGGGCATACTAAGTTTGATATTATTGTCTTTATTTCTTTGTATGCATGATGTAATCGAGCGCATGGGCTTAGTAAGTCGGATTAAAGGTCCCCTATTTGGGGGGGTTAAAATCCTTTAACACGATGCTTTGCCACACCGGTTGATGTGTGTTCGGTTGGATGTGAGATATGTTCAATCGGGCATACTAAGTTTGATATAATTGTCTTTATTTTTGTATGCATGATGCGATCGAGTGCATGGGCTTAGTAAGTCGGATTAAAGGTCCCATATTTGGAGGGGTTAAAATCCTTTACCACGATGATTTGCCGCGCCGGTTGATGTGTGTTCGGTTGGATGTAAGATATGTTCAATCGGGCATACTAAGTTTGATATGATTGTCTTTATTTTTGTATGCATGATGCGATTGAGCGCATGGGCTTAGTAAGTCGGATTAACGGTCCCCTACTTGGAGGGGTTAAAATCATTTACCACAATGCTTTGTCGCGCCGATTAATGTATATTCGGTTGAATGTAAAATGAGTTCAATCGAGTATACGAAGTCCGATATCATTATCGTTACTTTATATATATGCATTATGTTGATTGCGCATGGGCTTAGTAAGTGCGATTAAAGGTCCTCTATTTTTAGAGATTAAAGTCCTTTACCACGATGTTTTGCCGCGCTTTTAGCCCGTTATTATTTATTAGGTGTCATCAATTCATCCGTTCATGTATGTGTCATATTGTTTACTACATTTTTTAGGTCACTGTTGTAACCCCGTTCGAACGCGTTCCGAAACGCCGTATGAACGCATGTTTTCTGTCTGGCCCCGTTCGAACGCGTTATCAAACGCTATACGAACGCAAACCTTTCTATTTACCGTTCGAACACGTTATCAAACGCTATACGAACGCGAAACTTCTGTTTACCGTTCGAACGCGTTTACGAACGCTACACGAACGCGAGTACACTGAATTGAGTCATTTTCATCACATGTGTGTTTGTATCCATATTAGTTATATTTTTTTGCGCCACGCCATATCATGTTTATCCCATTGGTTGCATCATTTACCTTCGTCTTGGTTTAACATATTACAATTCATATATCCATGTCATGATAGCATTTGAGTATTATTTCTCGTGGTATATCGGATGGAAACCCAGACATAAATTCCGTAGCCGATTCCGAATGGACGGTAGTGCGGTCTGTACTTGGGATACAACTCCACGTACCACTTGGAAAAGTGCTCACATGTGTGCTTGTGTAGTTAATGTGTGTGCTTGTATTTTCTTGAATACAATATGCCAATGAAGATGTATGTTCGTTGCTACTTTGATGTATTTTCAAGCATGCAATCTTAGATGTGAAATATATGTAAATTCAGGTGTAAGTTTTATTTTTGTGCATATGGATTTAGAAGCATGATACTCTTGGAAATAAGTGTTACTTAAGCTTGATTAAATTATTACACAAATCCTTTTATTATAAGTGACACAAGTAAGGGACTATTCCGAACCCAACGGTTTGAGGTCTTCCCTTGCGAGGGGTGAGTGCGGCCTTAAGTCTCATTTTCCCGGTTCACACCGGGTGGCGACTCCATTATTCTCCGGTTTAGTCCCCTGTGGCTACTCAGTACTCCCAACTAGGCCGCGAGCCTAGAACAACATGCGTCGCCCAGTTCTTGTGTCCCACACAATGTCAATTTAATTAAAGTCCAATGGGCTCTTAATTAATTTCTTAAGGTATGGATTTTGGCAACCAAAGCCCAATAAGGAATCACCATTTGCCATAAAATTAATTTTGGCCCATTAGGCCCAATTAAATATTTAAAGGCCCATAAATTATATTTGGACTTTATGGAATGGTTTTAGGCCCAATTTGGATCCAATCCAATTGTCATAAACCAACTTGGCCCAACCAAGCCCATTAGGCCCAAATATAACATCAATAGCCCAATTCCAAATTGAAGCCTAATTAATTAAATTACAATTTTCCAAATATCATAATTTTTTAATTAAAGTGTATAGCCATAATTAATTAGTTAAATTAACATTTTCAAAACACCAATTTAATTAATTAATCATGCTTTATTATATTCAATATATGTCCAACACAATTGAAACAAAATCAAGTCATAACATGCTTCTCTATCTCACGGCAATCACTCATTTTTTTCATCAATTTTGATTTCAATCCTATTAAATCACAAATCAATATACTCATATATTTTAAACACATCCAATGGTCTAAAAATCAAAAATCACCATAAAATACAAGGGTCATAAGTTTCGGCCAAGCTAAGGTAATTAGGGGAAAATTTATCCAATTCATTTTCTCAAAATTAATCATGCATAACTCTAAGTTATCATAATCTAAGCTCAACCAAATCATCAATTTGAAGAAATCATACATAAATCATAAAAGCCCCAAATTAAAGTTTATGAACCCTAATTCATTTCATACTTAAATTGGCTCTGATACCATTATTGCGTTCTCTAAGAACATGCCAAGGATCTATTTAAGCATAAATAAGTGTGAATACTCAAAGTAAGATTGCGGAAAAGATACTCACTTTGATCGGCTATATGAATGTGTAGATAACAAAAATTTTGCTCCTTTGTGTAGTGCTCCAAGCTCCTCTTTGATTGTATGGTTGAGCTCCAAGCTTTGAATCAAGAATTCCAATCTCTAGGGATTGTTTCCCTATCACATTTGTAGACTCCTTTAATTGCTAGCTTATGAAAAATTTGCTACAAAATTTCCTTATCACCAAGAGCAAATCTCGGCAATGTGCAAAGAGAAGAGATAGAGATGCATTCATGGTGAAAGAGAAGAAAAGAGAGTGATGAGTGATATGTTTTTATTTTCCAAAATCAAAGTAAGTAATACCTAATCTCAAAGTTTGGTAAATGTCACTCACCTTTCAAATAAAAAATGGAAGTGTGTTTTATAAGTTAAAAAAATCATCTAACAACTTCCATCACCAAAAAGTGATGAGATTGACTAGTGATGTGACTTGATGTGGGCCCCACTTTACTTCAAAATCCGAGTGGGCCCGCTAAACATATTTCGGGCTCGGGTTCGTTAATTCCGAATTAACGAATTTTCCGTTGCGACGTTAATTGAATATTAATGTCCCCTACAAATTAATTCTAAATTAATTCGTTCGCCCGAATTAAAATCCAATCTAATTCCGCGTTGAAATCTAATTTCAATTAATATATCTAATATATTATTTTAATCGATTAATTCCAAATTAATCATTCTCTATCTTTTAATCGAATTTTATCCCAAATAAATTCTCGCCGCAATTAATCCAAGATTAATTTTCTCTCTCTTCTAATTAATCTCAGATTAATTATGTTCGAGTCAAACATCATCGGTGAATCTTCGGGAAGCGACCCGTGAGATTCCTGGATATGTTGGCAGTAAATCCGGTCGTCGGACTATCCGAATACGTGCGTACCCGGTACCACGTTCTAACCGATTTACAAGACATGGTCGGCTTCCAGCGAAGTGTCGTGCCTACCTAATTCTCGAGAAATATTCTTTTAAGGAATATATAATCTTTGTCAGGAGTAGTATACGTAGTATTGCGTATTGCGATCCAGTATCGGATGTCACATGCAATGCCTGGGGCTGGAATTGTGTCTGCCCCGTACGAAGCATATATCGGATCACAAACAACTAGTCTCTTTAATCGGATAATCATGACCTTGTCATATTATCCCGATAGTTGCAACATAATAGAGTACTAGTTATGTATCTTTGCGTGATCATCATCTCCATATGACTGAAGTGATACTTCCATCTTGACATCTCACCCAATACACTACGATTTTCAATAAACCCATAAGAGGCGTACACAGAACCTGTTAAAGCCTCGGACGACTAAAACCAAAGCGTATTGATTGTCGCAAGTATTAACGATGCAAGTCTCAGGTTAAGACCAAATACACTTACCCTGATTCGGATTCCCATAGACACATATTCATACTACCAATGGGATTCTGAGGGGTCTATCCAGAGCGAAGCTGTTCCCGTACCTTCGGTAAACACAACCTCCTATCACACTTGCATAAGTATCCAATACTTAAATATATGAGAACTATGTCGTTATGCTTCCACAACGCGCACTAGTGCAATACTAATCTATTCCGCATTATCGATGCCCAGTCTCGATAATACTACGACTAGGGATATTTAATGATTAAACCTTCGTGGATTGATATTATCTCATATCTTATAATCCGGAACTAATAATAATGACTTTTATCATTTATATATTCAAGTAATCTAATTAAAAAATGATAAAATAACAATTTCCTTTGTCACATATTTAATTTTTACAAAAACCACAATGTCTTTTACAAATAGTGATGCTATGGGTCATAATTGTCCAACAGCTATTTCACTATAAAGTGCGCCACATTCTTCAGAAGTACTTGCAACACATCCATGTGATTTTGTTTCAACAAGAGCTTTTTCTCCACTATTCTTCAAATTCCAACAATATTTCTTGACGTGCCCTTTCTTACCACAGTTGTAGCATTTAACATTCATCTTACTTCTTGATTTCGATATGCCATGATTTTGACTCCCACTCCAGCCACGTTCTATTTATCTCCCCCTTGTTATCGCCAATGCTTCTACTTGTTGTGAACTGGATGGTCTGTCTTCCATATTTTTTCACCTAGACTCTTCTTCTAGAGCAGCAGTTGCAACTTCTTCGAAGACTAGATTACCAGTGATAACATTACTTATCAAGTTGATGATAAGTTGATCATACGAATCAGACAGAATTTGAAGTAGAATCTCTGCACGTTCATTTGTTGATATACTATAATCCAACACAGTGAGTTGGGAAAATAGTGTATTCAAGTTGTTGATGTGATCTATCATGGATGTGGACTCACTCATTCGAAGAGTGTAAAGTCTCATTTTCAAGAAGATCTTGTTGTGTAGTGACTTGACCTCGTATAATTTGATAAGTGCATCCCAAATCTCTGTTGCAATCCTCTTCTCCGCAACACTGGATAACATAGAATCTGCTAAGACTAGATGCAAATTGCCTATAGCGTTGTCATCCATATCCTTCTAATTTTCCTCAGTCATTCCATCTGGTCTCTCTCCAATTGCCGCCAATCTATTGTCTTTTCTCAAGATTGCTTTTATTTTAAGTTTCCATAGGCAAAAGTTGCTTCCGTCAAACTTCTCAATTTCGAACTTTCCTGCCAAGTTTCTGATGACGATCAACTTCTCATTTAAACCGTTTTTTACTATTTCACCGTGAATAGTACCGTATAAAATACCTTATATGTGAATAGTACTCTATAAGTGAATACTACCATATACATGAATAGTATCATATACGTGAATAGTATTGGACAATTATGACCCATAGCATCACTGTTTGTACAGAACATGGTGTTGTTGTACAAATTAACTATATGACAAAGAAAATTGCTCTTTTATCATTTGTAATTGCATTACCGGAATTTATAAATGATAAAAGTCCATATGATTAGTACCGGATTCATAAGATATAAGACAGTATTATCGAGACTGAACATCGATAATGCGGAATAGGCTAGTATTATACTTGTGCATGTTATGGAAGCGTAATGACATAGTTCTCATATATTTGGGTATTGGATACTCATGCAAGTGTAATATGAGGTTCTGTTTACCGATGGTATGGAAACAACTTCGCTCTAGATATACCCCTCGGAATCCCATTGGTAGTATGACTATGTGTCTATGGGAATCCGAATCAGGGTAGGTGTATTTGGTCTTAACCTGAGACTTGCATCGCTAATACTTGCGACAATCAGTATACTTTGGTTTTGGTCATCCAGGGCTTTAACAGGTTCTGTGTACGCCTCTTCTGGGTATACTGAGAATCATAGTGTATTGGGTGTGATGTCAAGATGGAAGTATCACTTCAGTCATATGGAGATGATGATCACGTATGATACAGAACTAGTACTCTTAAGTACTGCAGTCATCGGGATAATATGACTAGGTCATGATTATCCGATTATAGAGACTAGTTACTGGAGATCCGATATATGCTTCGTACGGGGCAGACATAATTCCAGCCCCAGGCCTGGCATGTGACATTCGATACTGGATCGTAATACGTAATACTACGTAACAAAGATCTTGTATTCCGCCGAAGAATATTTCTTGACAATTGGGTAGGCACGGTGCTTTGCTAGAAGCCAACCATGTATTGTAATTCGGTAAGAACGTGGTATCGGGTACGCACGTATTCGGATAGTCTAATGACCGTATTTACTGCCAACATATCCAGGGATCTCTTGGGTCGCTTCCCGAAGATTCACCGATGAGATTTGACTCGAACAGAATTAATCTGGGATTAATTATGAGAGAGAAAATTAATCTGGGATTAATTACGGCAAGAATTAATCTAGGATTAATTAACAAAGAAAGAATTAATCTGGATTAATTACGTCAAGAATTTATCTGGGATTAAATTCGTCGAGAAGAGAGAACGCGGTTAATTTGAAATTAATTGGTAAAATAAATTTAATAGTGAAATTGGATTTTCTATTTAATTTATTTATTTGGGCTAAAATAATATATTAGATATATTAATTGAAATTAGATTTCAATGCGGAATTAAAATTGGATTTTAATTCGAGCGAACGAATTAATTTAGAATTAATTCGTAAGCGACTTCCGTAATAATTTTGCTAGGCGTTATTATTTAATTAAATTAGATTTAATTACGTCGCAACAGAAAAATTCGTTTAATCAGATTAAACGAACCCGAGCCCGAAGTGTGTTGAGCGACCCAACTTGAATTTTGAATTCAAAGTGGTGGGAGCCACTAACTCACATCATTAGTCATTTGTTGATGTAAGTGGTTGGATGCATTTAATGCATTTTTTCCAACACACTTAACTTTTGTTTTTGGAAAATATAAAAGGGAGTTGTTTTTAGAAAACATTATTAGTTTTTGTTAGACATTACTATTCACATCTTTCTCTCTCATCTCTACTCTCCATTGCCGATTCTTGTTCTTCTTGGAGAAGAAATTTTGTTTCAATTTTTGGACAAAACTAACACTTTGGGAGTCATAGAAAGGTGATAGGGAAACTCACCCGAGAGTTTTGAACTCAACAAACAAGCTTGGAGCTCCAACAAAGAAAGAATTTTTGAAATCCTAAATCCGATCAAGGTGAGTTTTTCCGCAACTTCCTTTGATTAATTCACACACGAATAACTCTTAGATGATCTTGGCATGTTCTAGGAACACTCACAATGGTATCAGAGCCTCCTAAGTTTGATTTGAAAATCTAGGGTTCAAGACTTTAATTTGGGGATTTTATGCTTAGAGCTTGATTTTTCCTAAATTGATTGTTTGGTTGAGTTTATATGATGTTTAATTGGATTTGTGCATCATTGATTTTGTGAAAATTTGATTAGATTAATTTTCCCTAAAATTTATGGCTTGGCTGAATATGACCCTAAATGGACTCATGGTGGAAATTTGACAATTGGATATGTTAAATAGCATGATAGAAATATTGAATGTTGATTTAATTGGATTGAAATCAAATTGAATGATTTTTGTTGCTATTGACATGAGTATATGCATGTTTTTGGAAGATTGATTTTGCTTTAATTTGTGTTGGACATCAATTAAAATGTTAAGCATGATTAATTAGATTAATTAGTGTTTTGGAAATACTAGAATAATTAATTAATTGTGTTAATTGCACTTTAATTGAATTAATATGTAATTTGGAATGTTGTATTAATTTAATTTGTTGTAATTGGGCTTAATGGGCTTGGTTGGGCCAAGTTTGGTTTAGGACAATTGGGTTGGATCTAATTGGGCCTAAACCATTTCCATAAAGTCCAAAATATGACAATTGGGCCTTTAATAATTTAATTAGGCCTAATGGGCCAAAATTGATTTTATGGCATTAGGGTGATTCCTAAATGGGCCTTGGCATCTTGGGTTTGATCCACAATGGCCAAAGCCCACGCCTAAAGAATTAATTAGAAGCCCATTGGACTTTAATTGAAAAGTATTGTATACTAATTGGGCCTTTGAGACCCATTATGATTGGATTTGGAATCAAAGTCTTTAAGGCACATAAATAAGTGTAATTATTTAATTTGGAATTAAATATGAATTAGTATTGAATATAATTCAAATTGGATTTAAAATTGTAGTTTGATATAATTCAAGAATACTTACTTTGAGTATTTATTCTTAAACGAGTTTGACTCGCGCAAATCAAATCGTTGTTTGAACATTGGATGGTCATTAATCAAAGATTAATTAATTGGATTAGATTGATTGATAACATGCTTTGTGTGAATACTTGGATGTATGAATGAATAATGTATATCAGATGGCTATTATAAGGGTGAGGGCAATTTTGGAAATTGTTGTAATAAATTTAGAATTTATTAAATTGGACCTACGTGTCCAGCCTATTACCTCTTTTCTCATTGTATTTCTCTTCTCACCAATTCCCCTCAATGTAAATGAGGTTTCTTTAGAAGTATTATGTAATTGGGTAGAAGTATGAATAGTGCTAGCGAGAGAGAGGAAATTGAGAGATTTGTTCTAGGAATAATTTGTTGTATATCCATCCGCATATCATTATTAATTTTATCGCGGCTTATTATGCTTTTAGAATGCATGCTTAAGGGTGTATGATGAGACCTAATTAAAGATAATAAAATGGTTGCCAAATCGCGACAAAAACCCTCATTTCATATTAAGCGTTTTTCCTTCCATTGAGTGATTCTCTCTCAAGATCCAAGATTGGCATTGGTTTGTTGGCCAAAGTCAAGACCTTTGTCCATCGCGGATGTGTTTGAATCATGAAGGCTTTGTTCCATATCGTACGCCTTGGGCAAGTTTTGATTTGTTGGCCAAAGTCAAGGTCACTTCTTGTTCATCGGCCTCGATTACGAAGCTTTCCCACTGTCAATGGGTCACACTTAACTGGTTTCATTAAGCTTGTTGAGCCAAAGCCAAGGCTTAGTTGATTCAGAGGAAAATGTTAGGCAATATATTGGATATATTGGCATATATTGGATATATGTTTCGGACTTGGAGGTCCACCTACTGGATCAAGGAATTGGATGGGATCCAATCCAATTGATATTAGAGATCTACCTAGTTAAGTTTCATACAACTTGTTGGCGAAAGTCAAGGTTGTGTGTTATTTAACGGGATCCTAGCCCACTAGGAAACTAGGTTTCCCGAGTACTCCACAGAGGGTTAGAGGCTCACCGAAAAATAGTGGGAGGCAAGTATTAAATTTGCAATTTCGTTTAGATATTTGCCAATACGCGCTCATTTCATTTCTCGTCATTAAATATATAAATATATTAGTTGGACTAATATTCATTTGTTGTTTTAATTTAACAGTTGGACTATATTCAAACTACTTCATTTATAGTTGGTTATATAATTGGATTATAGTAATCAATACATTTGAATATAACCGATTAATTGTAGTTAATTATATAGTTAGACTATAGTAATCATTACATTAGATTGTACCCAAAATCGTTAATTGGATAGTTGGACTATAGCAATCAAGATGACTTGAAAGATTAGCGTCAAAGTACAAAATCCTAGGTGAAAAAATGTCTTTTACGACTTTAATTTTCATATTGGGAAATGAATCTCATGATAGTATTGGGAGCTGAGAAATTACTCTATTTGATAGAAGCGACCTCTCGGGCCTAAGCCCGGAGTTGAGCAAATAGTAGAGCATGAGCTTTGGAAGACTCATCGTGATGATAACTTTAGTGTTCAATCTGTTATGCTTGCCGCAAATACTCTTAAATTTCATCGTCAGAACTAAGGATTAGATCCTTATACAATGATGATGAAATTAAAGGATCTTTATAGATCTAACCTTAGATCTTTCAAGTACAAAAGAAGCTCTTATGCTCGCGTATGTCAGAGGGTACATCTGTCGAGCACTAGGTGTCACATATGATTGCTGACATCGAATAGCTAGGTTAACTGGGCATTACCTACGAGGCCGAGACTTCCATAGATTTGATCTTATAGTCTCTGCCCGAAAGTTGGGGCGGGTTCATTTTGAACCAAGAGAAAACTTTTGGAGAGTTAATGGCTATGCTCAAGGAAGCACAGCCAGAGCTTCTAAATGGGCAAGAAGCGCAAGGCGCATCTTACTTCAACATCCCAGAAGGCCAAGGCTTGGCCGAAGGCTTCTGGGTGTGAAAATAAGGGCAAAGGCAAAATCATCACAGTCTTCTGGGAAGACGAATGACATATCCCAAGATGTCTGCCTAAATTATGGCAAACGGGGTCACTGAAAGCGTGACTGCCGTATAGACAAGGCAGACATGAAGAAAGTGAAGACGGGCAAGGCTCCGACTTCAGATATGTTTGTTATAAACATGTCCACTACTAGATTGAAAATTGGATTTTGATACTGGATGTGGAAAATACATAAATATGTACTGATGTGCGGAATCTGCTGATTAGCAGGAGACTGGCTTCAGATGAGATCGGCCTGCGAGTCGGAAAAGGGACGAGAGTCGCTGTTTTAACCGTAGAAACCTAAGTTTTGGAACTGCTCTTTGGGCATGTACTTAAATTAGGAAACTGTTATAATATACCTAGTTTGACTAGAAACATTATCTCTATATCTAGTTTAACCCGTTGCGGGTATACCTTTATGTTCCAGAACACTAGGTGTTTTGTTTATAAAGATAATATTGAGATATATACATTAGATGTGAATAACAATATTTATATTTCGAATATAAATGAATCTCAAACATATAATATGACAAACAAAAGGCTCAAACTGAATAAATATGTTGAGACTTAAAAGTGGCATTGTTGTCTGGGACACATTAACAAGACTCGTATATCCACACTTTCGAATAGTGGATACTAGGAATGATTTGATTCTAATTCAAATGATGCCTACGAATCTAGTATATTAGGCAAAGTGCCTAAAACACCTTTTACTTGGTAAAAGTGCAAGTGCCACCGATCTGTTAGCCCTCGTTCATAGTGACGTAAGTAGGCCCATATCTAGCTAGGCTAGAGGTGGATATAAATACTTCGTAACATTTACGGATGTGGCATCGCATTACGGTTATGTGTATCTTATGAAACACAAGTCAGAACTTTTGAGTAATTCAAAGAGTTTCGACACGAAGTAGAAAAACAGACTAGTAAAAGTATGAAAACATTACGGTTGGACCGTAGTGGAAAGTACTTAAGTAATAAGTTTCTCGATTATCTGAAAGAGTATAGTATTCTTTCACAGTGGACTCCTCCCGGAACACCTCAATCGAGTGGTGTGTCCGTACGGAGAAACCGAACTTTGCTGGACATAGTAAGGTTAATGATGAGTCGCTCTGAGCTACCAATTTCCTTCTAGGGATACACATTAAACAGTGCAATACTTATTTTCAATAAGGTTCCATGAAAATCTGTTAGACAGACTTCATATTAGATATGAACAGGAAAGAAACCAGGTTTCTCATTCCTGAAGATTTGGGAATGATGGGCATATGGTTGGATGATACCAAACTACAACCCAAATTGGATAAGTGCCTATTTGTAATTGGTTATCCTAAGGAAATCAAAATATAGTACTTATACAACTCACAAGAGAACAATTCAATTGTTGCTCTCCATGCGGTTTTCCTAAGAGGAATTCTTATATGCAGTGGTCAGTGGGAGGAAAGTAAAACTCAATGAAGATCGCAGTATTACTGTTCCTGGCACCGACTCCTTTACGAAACATAAACAGTTCATCAGGGATGAAACTGTACCATTAATCTTCGAATACACAAGAACCGCGTAGGTCACAGAGAGTCAGAAAATAATCTGAGAGGTATGGGTTTCTGATCTCACCTCATGTAGATATCAATCTTATTGAGGAAGACGAACCAGCTATGTATGAGGAAGTGACACAAGGTATCGACTCCTTTTATGGCAAAGTGCCATGAAGTCCGAAATGGATTCTATGTATACCAACTAAGTTTGGACTGGTTGATGTACCAGAAGGCATTGTGCCTATTGGTACTAAATGAGTCTTCAAGGAAGACATACATGGATGGCAACATACAAATGTACACAGCTTGGCTTGTACTGAAAGGGTATCGTCAACGACATAGTGTCGACTACGATGAAATTTTTTCACCTATTGCCATGATTAAATCCATTCGGATAATGCTTGCTAATACTGCATGTTTCATTTATGAAATATGGCAGCTGGACGTCAAAATCGCTTTCCTTAACGGAAACCTTTTGGAGGATGTTTATAAACATCCTGACGGTTTTTTCGTACCAAAATATGCAAACAAGGTTTGCAAGTTAATTCAATCCATTTATGGATTGATGCAAGCATTGCGTTCTTGGAACCAACGTTTTGATGAGATCATAATGATATATGATTTCATTCAAAACGAATATGATTCTTGTGTATATAAGAAGGTTAGTGGGAGCGCACTGACAATGAATGTCCTATAAGTTGATGATGTATTGCTTTTTAGCAATAACATTCCCATAATATAATTGGTGAAAGCTTGGCTTTCATTAAAATTCTCCATAGAATACCTGGGAGAAGCAGGCTTTATTCTAGGAATAAAGATCTATTGGGATAGATCTAGAAAGCTGCTGACAACCCTCCCAGAGCTCGTATGATTTTGAAATGTATGTGACCTGATGTCTCATATGCTTTGAGCATATGTAGACGCTATAAGGCCAATCCAGGTGATGGTCACTGGATTAATGTAAAGAATATCCTTGAGTATCTTGGACAAACTAAGGATACTTTCTGATAATATGGGGAAAGAAGAACTTGAGGTGAGTAGGTTTACCGGTGCAAGTTTCCAAACCGACAAAGACGACTTTAAGTCGCAATAAGGGTACATATTTAGTTTGAATAACGGAACAATGAGCTGAAAATCTTCCAAGCAAGATATTATTTCCGAATAAATAACAAAAGCGGAACATTGCTACATCTGAGGCAGCAAAAGAAGCATTTTGGATATATATAATCCTAATTGGATTAGGTGTAGTTCTGTTAGCGGCTGAGCTGGGCTACAGCACAGGCTAAGGAACCGCGGTCTCATCAACGATCCAAGTATATACTTCGACTATTTCATATGATTCGTCAGATCATACATCGAGGCGATGTGATGATCGAATAAAACGCATCAGATGATAACATTACAAATCCGCTGACGAAAACTATTTCTCAGTAGAAGTTTGAGCGACCCGTACATAGTTCAGGTGTAGGACACTTGAGTGATTGGCTATAGGCCAAGTGGGAGATTGTTGGACAATTATGACCCATAGCATCACTATTTGTATAGAACATGGTGTTGTTGTACAAATTAACTATGTGACAAAGGAAATTGCTCTTTTATCATTTGTAATTGGATTACCGGAATTTATAAATGATAAAAGTCCATATGATTAATAAGATATAAGACAATATTAATCCATGTAAGGTTTAATCATTAAATATATCTAGTCGTAGTATTATCGAGACTGAACATCGATAATGCGGAATAGGCTAATATTACACTTATGTGTGTTATGGAAGAGTAACGACATAGTTCTCATATATTTGGGTATTGGATACTCATGCAAGTGTAATAGGAGGTTCTGTTTACCGATAGTACGGAAACATCTTCGCTCTGGATAGACCCCTCGGAATCTCATTGGTAGTATGACTATGTGTCTATGGGAATCCGAATCAGGGTAGGTGTATTTGGTCTTAACCTGAGACTTGCATCGCTAATACTTGTGACAATCAATATACTTTGGTTTTGGTCGTCCAGGGCTTTAAAAAGTTTTGTGTACGCCTCTTCTGGGTATACTGAGAATCGTAGTGTATTGGGTGTGATGTCAAGATGGAAGTATCACTTCAGTCATATGGAGATGATGATCACGTAGGATAAGGAACTAGTACTCTTAAGTACTGCAGTCATCGTGATAATATGACTAGGTCATGATTATCCGATTATAGAGACTAGTTACCAGAGATCCGATATATGCTTTGTACGGGGCAGATAAAATTCCAGCCCCAGGCTTGGCATGTGACATTCGATACTGGATCGTAATACGCAATACTACGTATACTACGCCTGACAAAGATCTTGTATTCCGCAGAAGAATATTTCTAGAGAATTGGGTAGGCACAGTGCTTTGCTAGAAGCCAACCATGTCTTGTAAATCGTTAAGAACGTGGTATCGGGTACGCACGTATTTGGATAGTCTGATGACCGTATTTACTGCCAACATATCCAGGGATTTCTTGGGTCGCTTCCCGAAGATTCACCGATGAGATTTGACTCGAACAGAATTAATCTGGGATTAATTATGAGAGAGAAAATTAATTGGGATTAATTACAGTAAGAATTAATCTATGATTAATTGCGTCGAGAATTTATCTGGGATTAAATTCGTCGAGAAGAGAAAACGCGGTAAATTTCAATTTAATCGGTAAATAAATTTAATAGTGAAATTGAATTTTCTATTTAATTTATTTAATTGGGCTAAAATAATATATTAGATATATTAATTGAAATTATATTTCAATGCGGAATTAAAATTGGATTTTAATTTGAGCGAACGAATTAATTTATAATTAATTCGTAAGCGACTTCCGTAATAATTTTTCAAGGCATTATTATTTAATTAAATTAGATTTAATTATGTCGCAACGGAAAAATTCGTTTAATCGAATTAAACGAACCTGAACCCGAAGTGTGTTGAGCGACCCAACTTGAATTTTGAATTCAAAGTGGTGGGACCCACTAACTCACATCACTAGTCATTTCTTGATGTAAGTGGTTGGATACATTTAATGCATTTTTTTCCAACACACTTGACTTTTGTTTTTGGAAAATATAAAAGGGAGTTGTTTTTAGAAAACATTATTAGTTTTTGTTAGACATTACTATTCACATCTCTCTCTCTCTTCTCTACCCTCCATTGCCGATTCTTGTTCTTCTTGGATAAGAAATTTTGTTTCAATTTTTGGACAAAGCTAGCACTTTGGGAGCCATAGAAATGTGATAGGGAAACTCACCCGAGAGTTTTGAACTCAACAAACAAGCTTGGAGCTCCAACAAAGAAGGAATTTTTGAAATCCTAAATCCGATCAAGGTGAGTTTTTCCGCAACTTCCTTCTATTAATTCACACACGAATCACTCTTAGACGATCTTGGCATGTTCTAGGAACACTTACAAATAGTACTATATTGTATATGTGAACAGTCTCCGTGAACAGTAACCCTTAATCTGAAGCGTTGATACCACTGTTGGGGGATTGTGAGCTGAAGTTGGTACGCAAGTAAAGTGAAATTGAGAATAATTATTAGCTCAGGAGGCATTGCTTACCATATAGCAATACAATAATAATTAGGAGGTTTAGCCTACCATAAATCTTAACAATAAAATAAAGCAATGAGACATAGATTTAACGTGGTAAAACCCTCAATGTGAGGGAAACATCCACAGACAAATGTAGAAGGATTTCACTATAGTGGAAAATTTTTTACAACCTCTCTCTAAACACAAGAGTGAACAATCTCACACTCTTTTACATAGGAGAACTACAACCCTCTCACAAACTCTTAAGAAGAAACTATATTTTCTCTCTTAGAGTACATAAAATTTGGTTGAAAATGAGATGAAGAAAATAATGAAATGAAGCCTCTATTTATAGGTATGAGATTCACTGTGTAAATAGTGAATTCTAATTTTTTATTATTTTCTTTTTAAGCACGTGGGATCTACTCAAAATAATTAATATTTTTTTCTCTTTACTTTTGGTGGCTGTCTAATATTGTTGACTTTAACAATTCTCTTATTAAGAGATCTGGTAGAGAATTTTAAGAACCTTTTATGAAATCAAAAGCGATCAAAATAGCTTGCCATCTGGCAAAAAAAAATTTGGAAACCAAATTTTGAACATCTTTAAGAAGAATTTCTCTTACAGATTGAAAATCGACTCATATTAAAAATTCTTTATTAAACAAATTATCTTGGAATTTTTAGATGCATAAAATATTGGATATAACTTCTTTTTTGACAGTTGAATAATTTTTTTGAGGTCCTAACTAAACACCCGAATGATATTTAAGAAGGACGTCATGATCATTTTTTCGACTCATTGAGGATACCACCACAACCTAATTCTGAAGCATCTGTTTCTACTATGAGGGATGCGTTAGAAGAATGTAATGCTAAACATGGAATGAATTTCACATGATATTTGATTTTTAGTACTACCTGTATGTGTTCATTTGTCCAAAGGGCATAATTTTTTGAAGACGTTGGAATAAAGATGCACAAAGGGTCCTTAGTTATGGTATAAAATCAGAGACGTAGTTTAAACATCCTAAGAATCGTTGAAATTGGTATGCTCAATGATCACCAAATCCTCTTTGGATATCATTTGAGTGTTTGGTTCAGACCTCAACAAAATTATTCAACTATCCAAAAATAAGTTCATCAATTATTTTATGCATCCAAAAATTCCAAAACTGTTAAAGATATATCATACCATTACTCAATATCCTTGAAGAAAAACTGTTAAAGGTCTGAATTATTTGAGAAAAAGTCGGCAAAGCTTTCAAGATGTCAATTATTTCAAGACAGTAATTATTCAAGGTATCTTACAAAACATCCACAATCTTCTAACTCACAGACTTCAAAATTAGATTTTCAAATCCGATAAAAAAACCTAAATGGTAACCTTCCATCCATTGAATAGCAGAGTTAGCACTTAAGAGCACATGTAATGTGAAAATTCGAAAATTTCATAATAAGTTAATCGATTTTCAATCCTTCTCTGGTCTTTTTTGAATTCAACTTCTGGATATATCATAAGTTTTTGAAAGGAAAGTTGTTGTCGTCTATATCATGAACCTGAATAAAAATAGGTATGTGGCTAACAAGTGGATTACATTTAGAGTTGATACGGTATTTGTCAATTATAATTTTGTCTTGATTGTGGATTCGAGACAAAAATTCTCTCTTGTATCAATTATTGAATCACGATGACTATTCATCTCAAATTTCAAACCGAATAATTAGGGATACTAAATCATATTAAGATTTAAAATTTTTAATCAAAACAAAAAAAAAAAATTCGAATCCCAATTTAAATTTAGAATTTTTGGCCATTAGTATTTATATTAGGGTCTATTTGGTATTGTGGTTTAACTTGTAGTGAGATGACAAAACTGTATTTGGGTCAAAACACAGTTTTTAAGTGTTTGGTTAATGATAAGAAATTGTGATTACTAATCGTAATTTCTTTCAAAAACTGAGTTTTGTAAAAGTTAAAAATTTTAACTTTTCCTCACTATCAAAATATAAAAAAGCTCACCTCAATTATTTTTTTAACATAATCAAAATTTCATAAAATAATTTATAAACTACCAATTAGGAGTGGGCATCGGATCCGATCGGATCAGGATACCGAATCTGTTCCGATCCGATTCGATCCGTTTTTTTTTTCTAAATTAGGTATAAAACGACGTTGTTTTGGAAGTTCGAAAACGTCGTTTTCATTTTGGCGTGAAACCTAAATTAGTAATTAGGTCTCAAATCTCAATAGTCAATATTCTACAAACCAGTCTTCATCTCCATCCAGTACCATCGCCGAAGCTTCAAACAAGTTCATTGTCTCTTCGTCTTCGACCTTCTTCTTCGAGTTAGGAAGCCATTGAAGGTTCGAGTCTTCATCTCCATCTGTAAACTTTGCAGTTTGCACTTTGCATGTCTTCTTCTTCGACTATTATGTCTTCTTCTTCATATACATATAGTATATTTGTTAGTCTCTCTGAGTCTTGTCTTTGTATCGTTAATGTACCTTAGTTGAGAACCCACCACATCGCTTCTGCAATTAAAGTTGACTGCTAATTGTGAACTTATTTGCATGTTGCAGAACCCAAAAGCAGGTTTTGAAGCTGCCTTTTTTTGCACGTGTCTTGTTGCGTATGCGTGTGTCTTGTTTGTTTATTTGGATGAGACTCATGGCGGTTTGCTGTGATCTTGAAGTAGATGTTAATGGGGAAGAGACTTTCATGTTGGACAAAGTAAAAATCTTGTAATTGTTTTGCTTTGCATCTTCTGGGTTTCTATCTAATGTGTGTTTTAAATTTTTAATATAACCATAATTTTGAATAACTGTGATCTTGTGTGGGTTTTGATTCATCTAAGAGCCTTTGCTCAATTTCTTTAAAAGCCGAGAGTTCATCAAATAGTCATTTGACTTGCAATATCAGATATTGAAAGTATGAAACCATGGAGCAATGAGGTGCAAGGGCATTGTGAGTATGTCAGTGTATAGAGTCAATACACCACTATAATTGCTGAGGCTACTTGCATAATTTTTATGTTCAGAACTTCAGATCTTGAGAACTTGATTTGTGGCAAATTGAGACTGATTTTTGATGCATTTCGAATCCCAGATTTAAATTTGGATTTTTTTGGCTATTAGTATTTATATTAGGGTCTGTTTAATATTGTGGTTTAACTTGTGGTAAGATGACCAAATTGTATTTGGTCAAAACATAATATTTAAGTGTTTGGTTAATGATAAGAAATTGCGATTACTAATCGTAATTTTTTTCAAAAATTAAATTTTGTAAAACTTAAAAATTTCAACTTTTCCTCACTATCAAAATATTAAAAAAAACTGACCTCAATTAATTTTTTAACATAATCAAAATTCATAAAATCATATATGAACAACCATTGATACATCATATTTTTTTAATTACTGCACCAAACACTCTTAATGTTTTTAGTTACCGCTGTTTTTGGCGTGCCGCCTGCAGTTCTTCAAGCTAATCTCAATTGGACTTTAAGACAGGGTCTCGCTCGTGGCAGGTTATGATTGGCCTATATTCGAATAACCGGTCAATGGCATTTGGGTAACTTGAACATGAGTCAAGATAATAATAGCCCAAGAAAATAAACACACGGAAATAACTAAATCATTGTAATAAGAACAGACCACGATTCCGGTTCGAAATCAAAATCAAACCGAATTAGAAGAAATCAGTCGGTTTCGTACGATTCAGTTAGGGTTTCCACCTTAGTCGAATCGTTGAACTGTACAGTTTATACTGTAATTTAATTTTTTATTTTATTTTTAATTTAAGTTTTTAATTTAATTTAATAAAAAAATTTATTATATTTATTTAATAATAATACCAAATTATAATTTTTTTTAAATTTAATTTCTATTTTTTAAAATTATTTAAAAAAAATTAAAACCGAAACCGAATCCGAATCAAAGACTATGGTCAGGTCTCATTGGTAAGTAGGTGGAGTGGTGCGTACAGCGATTAAGAAAATAAAAGCTACCAGTTTCTTCTTCAACAGAAGGAGTGAAGAGAGAAATGGCTTGGCTAACAAGATTCCTAGCAGCTGTGGCTTTCTTAGCCATAGGCGTGATATTCTCACCGGAGAAATTTGGATCAAAATCGGACGGCCTGGATTCCTCCAAGCTAACTCCCTTCCTGAAGCTGGCTCATCTCCTTTGTTTCTCCACTGCTTGGGGTTCATCTCTTTGGGTCACCTTCATCGGCGGCATCATCATGTTCAAGTCAGTCTTTGTTTCCTTAATTCCATTTTTTTTTTTAAATTTCCGTGCAAAAAATACCGCAATTATAGAAATTAACTTTTATTGTGATCTTTTGCAATATCAATTAGCGAGATAATTAGTTATTTTAAAAATAATTCATTATGTATTTTGGGGAAATTATGATGAAGAAGCTTGTAAGTTTTTATTAATCTTTTTTCTTTAATGAAATTAGGAACCTACCGAGGCATACTTTTGGGAATCTGCAAAGCAAGATGTTTCCAGCATATTTTTCACTAGTAGGAGTGTGTTGTTCAATATCTGTAGCATCATTTGCATATCTACATCCATGGAAGTCATCATCAGCTGCTGAAAAATACCAGCTTGGCTTTCTACTATCTGCTTTAGCTTTCAGTCTCACCAATTTGTTTGTCTTTACTCCCATGACCATTGAGGCAAGTGTCCTGTGATTCTTAATTTATTCTTGGACATCTACGTAGTGTGCATTTAGAGGTTTATTATGATGCTCTTACTTATCCCTCTTCTGTTAACAGATTTTAGCTTCAATTACTTTGTTGTTTAGCATTTTTTACTTTAGCTTTTCGTATTCAATTTAGCTATTGGTTCTGCGAGGCATAGCGTCCACTTAGTTATCAGTTTTGGGTTCTAGTTACTGAAGTTTTGGGGTTTGTTTTTTTATGTTGTTGACATATATACATATATATCCATACACCCCACACACACACACACACACACACACATATATATATATATATATGGGGTGGTAATATGTGATTTTTATTGCTTTTGGGTTGCAGATGATGAAGCAAAGGCACAAAGTGGAGAGAGAAGATAATATTGGAAATGAAATTGGGGGGTCGAAGAACAGGGAAGCTGCAAACTCTAATCCAAAGCTTGCAGCCATGAATAAGAAGTTTGGAATGATTCATGGATTGTCTTCCCTTGCTAATATCATGTCGTTTGGCAGCCTTGCCATGCACTCATGGTATTTAGCTGGTAAGATCAATCTTTAATTTCATCTTCATCTCCCTTCGTTGGGAAAGTTTTCCCTATGGTTTAAGATTGAATTAATCACACATGCCATAATGACTCGTGTACTGTTTCACAGAGATGGGCAAGTTATATATAATTCACCATATGTCAACATATAGAATAAGGTTTGAGAGTATTACATGAGTAACTGTGGTGTCGTTCAAAGTTTCTTTTCAAATAATATCAAGGTTTTCACAGGATTTAAAGTTACTCATCTTTTTATCTTGTTGTGCATATGAGAAAATAAGAGTCAAATATCCTAAGATGGCATTGCAACACATCTGTTTTTAGCATAATGTACTTTGAACAATGGCAGAATCTTCCCTGTTCAAACACTATGTTAGCTTGATTTGCTAAAGTTACTTCCTTTGGCTTTTACCAAATCATCAAAGGACAACCGGATGTTCAATGGGTTCGATATGCTTGCAGGGATATCCTGTGAAATTATGATAGAATAAGAGTACCATTAGTTTGTTGGAATCTTGGAATTGGCCATATAATTCATAGATGTAGTGAAGTGTAACTCCTTTTAACGCTCTTTCAAAGTGGCTATCATTGGTACCCCTGTCCAAATCTGCCTAATCCTCGCTACATTTTCGCCTATTTCCAATTTATATAGGTCACCATTTTATGTCTTCAAATAGGAAATCCAAGTCTTGACATTGTTGTAATCTTTCTTTCAGATTGATAAACTTGAAACTCAAGTCCACCTCACACCACTTTTACCTTTATGCTTCTCTTACCTTGATTATTTTTCATGCTTAAAACTGTTAATTATTCAACACTTTATTTTTCTCAAGTCTTAGATGGAGGGAAAAACTGTGGGAGCATCTTTCTATTCCGCCAAGTAGAATTCATATTTCTTTTTGTTAAAATAAAATGTCACTTTTCGCAAGCCACCTACTGCACACACGTTCCCAATTAACATACTTAGTAAGCCATGTGTGTGTACAGGTTTTGCGTATAAGATGGGCTGTATCGCAAAGCATGCGTATGAGAGAAAAGAAAAAATCGTCCATCAAGAAAAAAAATATCATCTGGAATTTAAAATTTCCACTAATATATCTAAATCAAAAATAGACCTTATCAGTTTTAGTTTTAAGTTTACACGCCTTCAGTTTTCATCCATTCGGAAGCTTTGACTTAAATGTGTACAACGAAGGTCTCAGGGCCAGATGGACTGCATCTAGTGTTTTTCCAAATACATTGAGGCGTGCCTTTAGATCCTTAATAGTGGAGGGAATATCGCTCCCTTAAACTACACGTATATTGCCTTGATCCCTAAGGTTCCTAAGCCTAAGCAAGTACCGAGTTTAGGTCGATTAGTTTGTGTAATGTCATTTACCGAATTATAGCAAAGGTAATAGCCAATAGACTTAAAGGTATCTTGCACTAGGTCATTTCACCATCTCAAAATGCTTTTATTCCTAAGAGACTCATTACTGATAAGATCATTATAGTATGAATGTCTACCTAAAATTAGGCAAATAAAAGAAAAAAGAATGGTTCAGTAGTCCTAAAACTAGACATTAGTAAAGTCTGATAGAGTTTAGTGAAATTTTATGGAAAATACTATGCTTAAATTAGGTTTTGCTACTAATTTAACCTCAAAGGGGGGTTTAGGCATGGTTATTCTTAATGCCCTTGTTTATTTTGTGCGTAGAAGTTTTTTCGTAGCTCCTTAAGATATTAGAGCAATATA